>WQNJ02000479.1:0-49805 GCA_016584745.2 Phylloscopus trochilus trochilus | reverse complement strand
TTGGGGATTTTTTGGGGAATTTTTGGGATTTTTTGAGGTTTTTTTTGTGGATTTTTTTTGGGGTTTTTTAAGGATTTTTGTGGATTTTTTGTGGATTTTTTGTGGATTTTTTTGTGTTTTTTTTGTGTAATTTTTGGGGATTTTTTGGGAGTTTTGGGGGATTTTTGGGGGATTTTTGGGATTTTTTGAGGTTTTTTTGGGATTTTTTTTTTCATTTTTGGGGGATTTTTTGGGGATTTTTTGGGAGTTTTGGGGATTTTTTGTGCATTTTTGGGGACTTTTTGGGGGGATTTTTTTGTGGGATTTTTTGGGGTTTCTTTGGGGATTTTATTTTTCGTATTTTATGGGAATTTTTTGGGATTGTTTTGCGGATTTTTTGGGATTTTTTTTGTCAATTTTTTGGGGGGTTTTTGTGGATTTTTGGGGATTTTGGGGGATTTTTTGGGTTTTTTTTTTGGGATTCTTCAAGAAATTTTTGGGGATTTTTGTGGATTTTTTGTGGATTTTTTGTGGAATCTTTTTATGATTTTTGGGGACTTTTTTTGGCATTTTGTGGGGATTTTTTGGGATTTTTTGCGGATTTTTAGGGGATTTTTTGTCAAATTTTTGGGATTTTTGGGGGATTTTTTGGGATTCTTTTGTTGATTTTTGGGGATTTTTTTGTGGATTTTTTGAGGGTTTTTTGTGGATTTTTTGGGGATTTTTGGGGGGATTTTTTGGGATTCTTTTGTTGATTTTTGGGGATTTTTTTGTGGATTTTTTGAGGGTTTTTTTGTGGATTTTTTTGGGGATTTCTATGGATTTTTTGGAGTTTTTGTCGATTTTTTTGTGGATATTTTGGGGGTTTTTTTGTGAAATTTTTTGGGATTTTTTGGGGGTTTTTTTGGCAATTTTTGGGGATTTTTTTTGTCGATTTTTTGAGGGTTTTTTGTGGATTGTTTTGGGATTTCTAAGGATTTCTATGGAGTTTTTCTTGATTTTTTGTGGATTTTTGGGGTTTTTGTGGATTTTTTGGGTTTTTTTCTGTGGAATTTTTTTGTGATTTTCGGGGATTTTTTTTGTTAGCATTTTGTGGGGATTTTTTGGGATTTTTTGCGGATTTTTTGGGGGATTTTTTGGGGTTTTTTTTGTGAAATTTTTGGGGATTTTTTGGGGTTTTTTTTGTGAATTTTTGGGGATTTTTGGGGGATTTTTCAAGATTTTTTTTGGGATTTTTGGGATTTTTTGGGGTTTTTTGGGATTTTTTTGGGGAGCTTTGGGGATTTTTTTGAGATTTTTTCGAGATTTTTTCAGAATTTTTGGGGGGGATTTTTTTGGGGATCTTTTCAGAATTTTCGGGGGATTTTTTAGGATTTTTTGGGGATTTTTAGGATTTTTTTTGAGATTTTTCAGGGGATTTTTTGGGGTGTTTTTGGGGATAATTTGGGTGGTTTCGGGTGGTTCTTGGGGTATTTTGTGTGGTTTTTGGGCTGTTTTGGGGTATTTTGGAGATATTTTGGGTGTTTTTGGAGTATTTTGGGCTGGTTTTGGCTGTTTTTCGGCTGTTTTTGGCGCTGGTTTTGGGGTATTTTGGGCTATTTTGGAGATATTTTCGGGGTTTCTGGGGTATTTTTGGGCTGGTTTTCGGCTGTTTTTGGGATATTTTGGCTGGTTTTGGGTATTTTGGAGATATTTTGGGTGTTTTGGGGGTATTTTGGGCTGTTTTTGGCTGTTTTTGAGCTGTTTTTGGGATATTTTGGCTGTTTCGGGGCTGTTTTGGGGGTATTTTGAGGATATTTTGGGGTATTTTGGGCTATTTTTCGGTGTTTTCGGGCTGTTTTTTGGTATTTCGGGCTGTTTTGGGTGTGTTTTGGGTGTTTTCGGGCTGGTTTTGGGTATTTTGGGCCGGTTTTCGGTTGTTTTTGGGCTGTTTTGGGGATATTTTGGCTGTTTCGGGGCTGTTTTTGGGGTATTTTGGGCTGGTTTTGGGGTATTTTGGGCTATTTTGTGGGGTTTTTGGGCTGTTATTGGGGTATTTTGGGGTATTTTGGAGATATTTTGGGGGTTTTGGGGGTATTTTGGGCTGTTTTTTGGGATATTTTGGACTGTTTTGGGGATGTTTTTGGGGTATTTTGGGGTATTTTGGAGATATTTTGGGTGTTTTTTAGGGTACTTTGGGCTGTTTTTTGGGTATTTTGGGGTATTTTGGGCTGTTTTGCATGTTTTTTGGGTGGTTTTGCGCGGTTTTTGGGATATTTTGGCTGTTTTGGGGCTGTTTTTTTGCGTATTTTGAGGATATTTTCGGGTATTTTGGGCTGTTTTTGGGGTATTTTGGGCTGTTTTGGGGCTGTTTTTTCGGCTGTTTTTGGGGTGTTTTCAGGATATTTTGGGGTATTTCGGGCTGTTTTGGGTGTTTTTTCGGTGTTTTTCGGCTGTTTTTTGGGTATTTTGGCTGTTTTCCAGGCTGTTTTTTGGGTATTTTGGGCCGTTTTGCGGTGTTTTTGGGCTGTTTTTGGGCTGTTTTTGGGCTGTTTTTGGGATATTTTGGGCCGTTATTCGGTGTTTTGGGTGTTTTTGGGCTGTTTTTGGGCCATTTTGCGGTGTTTTTGGGCAGTTTTTGGCTGTTTTCAGGGTGTTTTTGGGCTATTTTGAGCCGTTTTCGGTGTTTTTTGGGTGTTTTTTGGATGTTTTTCGGCTGTTTTGGGGGTATTTTAGGCTGTTTTGGGGGTATTTTGGGCCGTTTTTTGGGTATTTTGGGGTATTTTGGGCCGTTTTTTCGCTGTTTTTTGGGTGTTTTTGGCCGTTTTCGGGGCCGTTTTCGGGTTACCAGGTCGGCGTCGAGCTCGTAGTCGTCGCTGCCGTCGCCGCCCTCCCAACGTTCCAGAACCTTCTCCCGGCGCTCCCCGTTCAGGCGCCGCCGGCGCCCGGCGATGGCCCCGTCCGTGAAGCGCTCTGGGGACGGCGATTTCGGGCGATTTTGGGGGATTTTGGGGATTTTGGGGGATTTTGGGGGGATTTTGGGGGATTTTGGAGGATTTTGGGGGATTTTGGGGGAAAATTCCAGGAAATTTGGGGCTTTGAGGAGGAATTCCGGGGATTTTGGGGGAATTTTGGGGGGAATTTCGGGGGAATTTGGGGTTTTTGGGGGGAATTCTGGGGGATTTTGGGGAATTTCGGGGAATTTTGGGGGAAAATTCCAGGATATTTGGGGCTTTGAGGGGGAATTTCCAGGGATTTTGGGGGAATTTTGGGGAATTTTGGGGGATTTGGGGGGATTTTGGGGGGATTTTGGGGGATTTGGGAGGGATTTTGGGGAATTTCGGGGGATTTCGGGGGATTTCGGGGGATTTTGGGGAAATTTTGGGGGGTTTTGGGGGAAAATTCCCGGATATTTGGGGCTTTGAGGGGGAATTCCGGGGATTTTGGGGGAATTTTGGGAGATTTGGGGGGAATTCTGAGGTTTTTGGGGGGGAGTTCTGGGGATTTTGGGGTTTTTTGGGGGGGAATTTCGGGAGATTTGGGGTTTTTGGGTGAATTCCAGGGAATTTGGGGGAATTGTGAGGGTTTTGGGGGAATTCCGGGATTTTTGGGGTTTTTTGGGGAAAATTCCAGGATATTTGGGGCTTTGAGGAGGAATTCTTGGGATTTTGGGGAATTTTGGGAGGATTTGGGGGGAATTTCGGGGAATTTTGGGGGCAATTCCAGGGGATTTTGGGGAATTTTGGGGGATTTTGGGGGGATTTTGGGGGATTTTGGGGTAAATTCCAGGATATTTGGGGCTTTGAGGGGAAATTCAGGGATTTTGGGGAATTTTGGGAGGATTTGGGAGCAATTCCGGGGGATTTGGGGGATTTTGGGGGAAAATTCCAGGATATTTGGGGCTTTGAGGGGGAATTCTGGGGATTTTTGGGGGAATTTTGGGGGATTTTGGGGGATTTTGGGGGGAATTTCGGGAGATTTTGGGGGATTTTTGGGGGGATTTTGGGGGATTTTGGGGGAAAATTCCAGGATATTTGGGGCTTTGAGGGGGAATTCCGGCGATTTTGGGGAAATTTGGGGGATTTTTGGGGGGAAATTCCAGGATATGTGGGGCTTTGAGAGGGAATTTCGGGGATTTTGGGGAATTTTGGGGAATTTTGGGGGGATTTTGGGGGGAATTTCAGGGAATTTGGGAGCAATTCTGGGGGATTTTGGGATTTTTTGGGGGGAATTCCGGGGATTTCAAGGTTTTTGGGGGAAATTTTGGGGGATTTGGGGGGAGTTCTGGGGGATTTCGGGGGATTTTGGAGGGGATTTTTGGGGGGATTTTGGGGGGATTTTGGGGAATTTCGGGGGATTTGGGGGGAATTTTGGGGGAAAATTCCAGGATATTTGGGGCTTTGAGGGGAATTCCGGGGATTTTTGGGGTTTTTTGGGGGGGAGTTCCGGGGGATTTGGGGAGAATTTCGGGGAATTTGGGAGCAATTCCAGGGATTTTGGGGGTTTTTTTGGGGGGAATGTCGGGAGATTTTGGGGTTTTTGGGGAGAATTCTGGGGATTTTGGGGTTTTTTTGGGGGAATTCCAGGGGATTTCAAGGTTTTTGGGGGAAATTTTAGGGGATTTGGGGGGAGTTCTGGGGGATTTTGGGGGGATTTTCAGGGATTTTGGGTTGAATTTCAGGGATTTGGGGGGAAACTCTTTGGATGACCCAAAAATCTCAAAATTCCACCCCAAAATCGCCCCCAAATTTCACCAGAAATGACCCAAAATCCCGGGATTTTTTCCCCAAAATCCCTGGAATTTCACCCAAAAACCCCAAAAATTCACACAAAATCCCTCAAATTTCACCAGAAATGACCCAAAATCCCAGGACTTTTTACCCAAAATCCCTGGAATTCCACCCAAAATCCCTCAAATTTCACCAGAAACGACCCAAAAATCCCGGGATTTCAGCCCAAAATGACGCAAAATCCCCAGAATTTCACCCAAAATCCCGGGATTTTTTTTCCCTAAAATAACCCAAAATCCCCAGAATTTCACCCAAAATCCCCCAAATTTCACCAGAAACGACCCAAAATCTGGGATTTTTTCCCCAAAATTCCCCAAAATCTCCAAAATTCCCCCCAAAACCCCCACCTGTCCCCCGCACTCCAGGTCAATATTCTGGAATCTCAGCAGCACCACGTCCCCGCGGTTGAACAGCCCCAAAATCCCCCAAAATTTCACCCAAAATCCCCCAAATTTCACCGGAAACGACCCAAAATCTGGGGTTTTTTTTCCCCAAAATGACCCAAAATCCCCGAATTTTCCCCCAAACCCCACCTTGCATCCCGAATTCGATGTCAATATTCCGGAATCTCAGCAGCACCACGTCCCTGCCCCGGAACAGCCCCCAAATCCCCCCAAAATTTCACCCAAAATCCCCCAAATTTCACCCAAAATCCCTGAAATTTCACCAGAAATGACCCCAAATCCGGGGATTTTTTCCCCAAAATCCCCAAATTTCACTGGAAATGACCCAAAATCCCCGAATTTTCCCCCAAACCCCACCTGACATCCCAAATTCCATGTCGATGTTCCGGAACCGCAGCATCACCACGTCCCCGCGGTTGAACAGCCCCAAAAATCCCCAAAATTCACCCAAAAATCCCCAGAATTTCACCGGAAACGACCCAAAATCCTGGGAATTTTACTGAAAAATCCCCCAAAATTCACAGGAAATGACCCAAAAATCCGGGGATTTTTTCCCCAAAATCCCTTAATCTTCACTCAAAATCCCCGAAATTTCACCCAAAATCCCCCAAATTCCGCTGGAAATGACCCAAAATCCTGGCATTTTTCCCCAAAACTGCAGGAATTTCAGTCAAATCCCCAAAAATTCACCCCAAATCTGGGATTTTTTTCCCCAAAATCTCCAAAATTTCACCCAAAATCCTCAAATTTCACCGGAAACGACCCAAAGTCTCGGAAATTTTCACCAGAAATGACCGAAAATCCCGGGAATTTCACCCAAAATCCCCAAAAATTCACCCAAATTCTCAGGGTTTTTTTACCCAAAATCCTGGGATTTTTTCCCCAAAGTCCTCCAAATTTCACCAGAAATGACCCCAAATCCCGGGATTTTTTCCCAAAATCACCAAAATTTCACCCAAAATCCCCCAAATTTTACCAAAAATGCCCCAAAATCCCTGAAATTTCACCCAAAAACCTCTAAAATTTCACACCAAAATCCCTGAAATTTCACCGGAAATGACCCAAAATCCACGAATTTCACCCAAAATCCTGGGATTTTTTTTCCCCGAAATCCCCGGAATTTCACACAAAATCCCTGAAATTTCACCGGAAAATGACCCCAAATCCGGGGATTTTTTCCCCAAAATCCCCGGAATTTCACCCAAAATGCCCCAAAATCTGAGATTTTTTACCCAAAATCCCACCTGACATCCCAAATTCCATGTCGATGTTCCGGAAGCGCAGCATCACCACGTCCCCGCGGTTGAACAGCCCCAAAATCCCCCAAATTTCACCCAAAATCCCCCAAATTTCACCGGAAACGACCCAAAATCCCGGGATTTCTTCCCCAAAATCTCCAAAATTTCACCCAAAATCCCGGGATTTTCTTCCCCTAAATCTCCAAAATTTTCACCCAAAATCCCTCAAATTTCACCCGAAATGACCCAAAATCCCCCAAATTTCACCAGAAATGACCCAAAATCCCGGGATTTTTTCCCCAGAACTGCAGGAATTTCACCCAAAAATCCCCAGAATTTAACCACAAAATCCCCCAAATTTCACCGGAAATGACCCAAAATCCTGGGATTCTTTACCCAAAATCCCCAGAATTTCACCCGAAGTTCACCGGAAATGACCCAAAATCCCCGGGGATTTCACCGGAAATGACCCAAAAATCTGGGATTTTTTCCCCAAATCCCAGGAATTTTCACCCAAAAATCTCCAAAAATTTCACCCAAAATCCCCAAAATCTCACTGGAAATGACCCAAAATCTGGGACTTTTTTCCCCAAAATGACCCAAAATTTCACAAGAAATGACCCAAATCCGGGGATTTTTTACCCAAAATCCCTGAAATTTCACCCGAAATCCCCCAAATTTCACCGGAAACGACCCAAATCCCGGGATTTTTTACCCAAAATCCCTGGAATTTCACCCAAAAATCCCCCGAATTTCACCAGAAATGACCCAGAATCCTGGGATTTTTTCACCCAAAATCCCCAAATTTCACTCAAAATCCCCAGAATTCCACTGGAAATGACCCAAAATCCTGGGATTTTTTTCCCCAAAACTGCAGGAATTTCACCCAAAATCCCCAGAATTTAACCACAAAATCCCCCAAATTTCACCGGAATGACCCAAAATCCCAGGGTTTTTTTTCCCCAAAATAACCCAAAATCCCCAGAATTTCACACAAAATCCCCAAAATCTCACCCCAAATCCTCAAAATTTCACCCGAAATGACCCAAAAATCCCTGGGAATTTCACTGGAAATGACCCAAAATCCCTGAAATTTTAGCAGAAATGACCCAAAATCCTGGGATTTTTTCCCCAAAATCCCTGAAATTTCACCCGAATTTCTCCAGAAATGACCCAAAATTCTGGGAATTTTTTCCCAAAATCCCCGAATTTTCCCCCAAACCCCACCTTGCATCCCAAATTCGATGTCAATGTTCCTGAACCGCAGCATCACCCACGTCCCCGCGCTGGAACAGCCCCAAAATCCCCCAAAATTTCACCAGAAATGACCCAAAATCCGGGGATTTTTTACCCAAAATCCCAGAATTTCACACAAAATCCCTGAAATTTCATGGGAAATGACCCAAAATCCCTAAAATTTCACCCAAAACCTCTAAAATTTCACCCAAAATCCCTGAAATTTCACCAGAAATGACCCAAAATCTGGGACTTTTTCCCCAGAACTGCAGGAATTTCACCCAAAATCCCCAGAATTTCACCCAAAATCTCCCAAATTTCACCCAAAATGACCCAAAATCCCCCAAAATTCATCCCAAAAATCCCCCAAATTTCACCCGAAATCCCCGAAATTTCACCCAAAATGACCCAAAATCCCTGGGAATTTCACCAAAAATGACCCAAAATCATGGGATTTTTTCCCCAAAATCCCCAAAATCTCACCGAAAATCCCCAAAATTTTACCGGATATGTCCCAAAATCCCGGAATTTCACTGGAAATGACCCAAAATCTCTAAAATTTCACCCAAAATCCCTGAAATTTCACCAGAAATGACCCAAAATCCTGGGAATTTCACCCAAAATCCTGGGAATTCTCCCAAAATCCTGTTTTTTCCCCCAAACCCCACCCTTGGCCCCCGAATTCGATGTCGATGTTCCGGAACCTCAGCATCAACCACGTCCCCGCGGTTGAACAGCCCCAAAATCCCCCAAAATTCACCCAAAATCCCCAAAATTTCACCCAAAATCCCTGAAATTTCACCGAAGATCCCCCAAATTTCAACGGAAATGACCCAAAATCCAGGATTTTTTCCCCAAAATCCCTGAACTTTCACCCAAGACCCCCAAAAATTCACTCAAAATCCCCAAAATTTCACGCCAAATCCTGGGATTTTCACCAGAAACGACCCCAAAATCTGGGACTTTTTCCCCAAAAATGCCCCAAAATCCCCCAAATTCCCCCAAACCCCACCTGTCCCCCCGCACTCGATGTCGATGTTCCGGAATCTCAGCAGCACCACGTCCCTGCCCCGGAACAGCCCCCAAAATCCCCCAAATTTTACCGGAAATGACCCAAAATCCCTGAAATTTCACCCAAAATCCTGGAAATTTCACCGGAAATGACCCAAAATCTGGGACTTTTTCCCCAGAACTGCAGGAATTTCACCCAAAATCCCCCAAATTTTACCCAAATTTCCCCAAAATGACGCAAAATCCCCAGAATTTTACCCGAAACCCCCGAAATTTCACCCAAAAATCTCTAAAATTTCACCCAAAATAACCAAAATCCCTGGAATTTTACTGAAAAAATCCCCAAAATTTCACAGGAAATGACTCAAAATCCCTGGGAATTTCACCGGAAAATGACCCAAAAATCCCCCAAATTTCACCCCAAAATCCCCCAAATTTCACCCGAAATGACCCAAAATCTGGGATTTTTTACCCAAAATCCCACCTTGGCTCCCGAATTCCACGTCGATGTTCCGGAACCGCAGCATCACCACGTCCCCGCGCTGGAACAGCATCGTCTCCACGATCTCCTCGCGCCGGGGGAGGGGCGGGGCCGGCGCCGCGGGGGAGGGGCGGCGGTGAACGGCGTCCAGAGCCAGCTCGAACTGTGGGAATTAATTAATTAATGGTAATTAATTAATTGGGGGTAAATTGGGTAATGGGGGAGGGGTGCACGGCGTCCAGGGCCAGCTCAAACTGTACAGGGTTAATTAATGGTAATTAATTAATTACACTGGGGGTAATGGGGGTGGTGAACGGCGTCCAGAGCCAGCTCAAACTGTACGGGAGTTAATTAATGATAATTAATTAATTGGGGTTAATGGGGTAATGGGGTAATGGGGGAGGGGCGGCGGTGAACGGCATCGAGGGCCAGCTCAAACTGCAGTAATTAATTAATTAACGGTAATTAATTAATGGGGGAGGGGCGGCGGTGAACGGCGTCCAGGGCCAGCTCAAACTGTGATAATTAATTAATTAACGGTAATTAACAGGGTTAATGGGTTAATGGGGTAATGGGGGGAGGGGTGAACGGCGTCCAGAGCCAGCTCGAACCTGCGCGGGAATTAATTAATTAATGGTAATTAATGGGGTTAATGGGGGAGGGGCGGCGGTGAACGGCGTCCAGAGCCAGCTCAAACTGTGATAATTAATTAATTAACGGTAATTAATGGGGTAATGGGGGAGGGGTGAACGGCGTCCAGAGCCAGCTCGAACTGTACAGGGTTAATTAATTAATTAACGTTAATTAATTGAGTAATGGGGTAATGGGGTTAACGGGGTTAATGGGGGAGGGGCGGCGGTGCACGGCGTCCAGCGCCAGCTCAAACTGTACAGGGTTAATTAATTAATGTTAATTAATTAATGGGGTAATGGGGGCGACAGTGAACGGCGTCCAGAGCCAGCTCAAAACTGCAAAGGAGTTAATTAGTGATAATTAATTAATTAACTGGGGTTAATGGGGTAATGGGGGAGGGGTGCACGGCATGCAGAGCCAGCTTGAACAGTACGGGATTCATTAATTAATGATAATTAATTAATTAGGGTTAATTGGGGTTAATTGGGTAATGGGGCAGTGCACGGCGTCCAGCGCCAGCTCGAACTGTACGGGGTTAATTAATTAATGTTAATTAATTAATGGCAATTAATTGGGGTTAATTGGGGTAATGAGGGAGGGGTGCACGGCGTCCAGAGCCAGCTCAAACTGCGGTAATTAGTTAATGAACTAATTAACCGGGGGTAATTGGGTAAGGGGCGGGGGTGTTAGGGTGGGTGGGGGTGAGTGAGGGTTAATTGGGGTTAATTGGCTGGGGCTAATTATGGTTAGCCAGGGTTAATTAGCGCTAATTGGGGTTAATTAGCCAGGGTTAATTAGCACTAGTAGGGGTTAATTAGCAGGGTTAATTAGCGCTAATTGGGCTTAATTACTGTGATTAATTAGCACTAATTGGGGTTAACTAACGTGGTTAATTACCGCTAATTAGGGTTATTTAGCAGGGTTAATTAACGCTCATCGGGGTTAATTAGCGGGGTTAATCAGCACTAATCAGGATTAATTAACGCTAAGCAGGGTTAATTAGCGGGGTTAATCAGCGCTAATCAGCGTTAATTAGCGCTTATCAGGGTTAATTAGGAGGGTTAATAAGGGTTAATCAGGGTTAACTAGCGTGGTTAATCAGCACTAATTGGAGTTATTTAGTCGTAGCTAATTAGGGTTAATCAGGGTTAATTAGCTGTGTTTAATTAGAGTTAATCAGGGTTAATTAGCGGGGTTAATCTGCGCTAATCAGGGTTAATTAGCCGTGGTCAATTAGGGTTAATCAAGGTTAATTAGCCGTGGCTAATTAGGGTTAATCAGGGTTAATTAGCGGGGTTAATTAGTGCTAATCAGGGCTAATTAGCTGTGGTTAATCAGGATTAATCAGGGTTAATTAGCCGTGTTTAATTGGGGTTAATCAGGGTTAATTAGCAGGGTTCATTAGTGCTAATCAGGGCTAATTAGCCGTGGCTAATTAGGGTTAATCAGGCCTAATTAGCCGTGTTTAATTAGGGTTAATCAGGGTTAATTAGCCGTGAATAATAAGGGTTAATCAGGGTTAATTGGCCGTGGTTAATCAGGGTTAATTCGCTGTGTTTAATTAGGGTTAATCAGGGTTAATTAGCTGTGGCTGATTAGGGTTAATCAGGGTTAATCAGCAGGGTTAATCAGGGTTAATTATCGGTGTTAATTAACACTAATGATCAAGGTTAATTAGCTGTGTTTAATTAGGGTTATACAGGGTTAATTGGCGGGGTTAATTAGGGTTAATCAGGGTTAATTAGCCGTGGTTAATTAGGTTTAATCAGGGTTAATTAGCCATGGTTAATTAGGGTTAATCAGGGTTAACTAGCAGGGTTAATTAGCGCTAATCAGGGTTAATTAGCCGTGGTTAATCAGGGTTAATCAGGGTTAATTATTTGGGTTAATTATCGCTAATGAGTGTTTAATTGGTGTTAATCAGGGTTAACTAGCTGTGGTTAATTAGGGTTAATCAGGGTTAATTAGCAGGGTTAATCAGCACTAATTGGGGTTAATTAGCCGTGGTTAACCAGGGTTAATCAGGATTAATTAGCTGTGGTTAATCAGGGTTAATTAGTGGGGTTAATTAGGATTAATTAGCCGTGGTTAATCAGGGTTACTCAGGGTTAATCAGCAGGGTTACTCAGGGTTAATTATCGTTGTTAATTAGCACTAATGAGTGTTAATCGTTACCTGTGCGCTGAGGGTTCGGAAAATGCCCTCGAAGGTTCGGCCGCTGCGGACGAGAACCTCGGCCTGAGAGCCCTGAGAGTGACCAGAGAGTGACCACAGAGTGACCAACTGACCAACTGACCACTGACCTCTGACCACTGAGCACAGAGCCTGAGAGCCCTAAGAGTGACCACAGAGTGACCAATGAGTGACCACTGAGTGACCAACTGACCACTGAGTGACCCCTGACCTCTGAGTGAGCACAAAGCCTGAGAGCCCTGAGAGAGTGACCAGAGAGTGACCAACTGACCAACTGACCAGTGAGTGACCAACTGACCACTGACCACTGAGTGCTGAGTGAGCACAGAGCCTGAGAGAGCAAACGAGAACCTCGGCCTGAGAGCCCGGAGTGACCAATGAGTGACCAGTGAGTGACCAATGAGTGACCACAGAGTGACCACTGAGTGACCAACTGACCACTGAGTGACCACAGAGCCTGAGAGCCCTGAGTGACCAATGAGTGACCACAGAGTGACCAACTGACCACTGAGTGACCACAGAGTGACCAGTGAGTGACCAGTGAGTGACCACTGAGTGACCACTGACCACTGAGTGACCACTGAGTGACCACTGACCACTGAGTGACCACAGAGTGACCACTGAGTGACCACTGAGTGACCACTGACCACTGACCCCTGACCACTGACCGCTGAGTGAGCACAGAGCCTGAGAGAGCGAACGAGAACCTCGGCCTGAGAGCCCTGAGTGACCAAAGAGTGACCAGTGAGTGACCAACTGACCACTGAGTGACCAACTGACCAACTGACCAACTGACCACTGAGTGACCAGAGAGTGACCAATGAGTGACCACTGAGTGACCGCTGAGTGAGCACAGAGCCTGAGAGCCCTGAGAGTGACCAGAGAGTGACCGGTGAGTGACCACTGAGTGACCAACTGACCACTGAGTGACCAGAGAGTGACCAACTGACCAACTGACCACTGACCACTGACCAACTGACCTCTGAGTGAGCACAGAGAGAGCGAACGAGAACCTCGGCCTGAGAGCCCTGAGTGACCAGTGAGTGACCAATGAGTGACCAACTGACCACTGAGTGACCACTGACCTCTGACCACTGAGCACAGAGCCTGAGAGCCCTGAGTGACCACTGAGTGACCAATGAGTGACCACTGACCACAGAGCCTGAGAGCCCTGAGAGAGAGACCGGTCAGTGACCCCTGACCTCTGACCTCTGAGTGACCTCTGACTGCTGAGTGAGCACAGAGCCTGAGAGCCCTGAGAGTGACCAGAGAGTGACCAGTGAGTGACCAGAGAGTGACCAACTGACCACTGACCACTGACCACTGACCCCTGAGTGACCCCTGAGTGCTGAGTGAGCCCTGAGAGAGCGAACGAGAACCTCGGCCTGAGAGCCCTGAGTGACCACAGAGTGACCAGAGAGTGACCAGTGAGTGACCAGAGAGTGACCACAGAGTGACCAACTGACCAACTGACCACTGACCTCTGACCAACTGACCACTGAGTGACCCCTGAGTGCTGAGTGAGCACAGAGCCTGAGAGAGCGAACGAGAACCTCGGCCTGAGAGCCCTGAGTGACCAGAGTGACCAGTGAGTGACCAACTGACCACTGAGTGAGCACAGAGCCTGAGAGCCCTGAGTGACCAGAGAGTGACCAATGAGTGACCAACTGACCACAGAGTGACCAACTGACCAACTGACCAACTGACCAACTGACCACAGAGCCTGAGAGCCCTGAGTGACCAATGAGTGACCACTGAGTGACCGCTGAGTGACCAACTGACCACTGAGTGACCCCTGAGTGACCAAGTGACCCCCGAGTGACCCCAACCCCCCCAAATTCCCCCAAAAATCCCCAAAATTCCCCAAAATTCCCCCAAAATTCCCCAAATTCTCCCCAAAATTTCCCAGAATTTCCCAAAATCCCCCAAATTCCCAAAAAATTCCCCAAAATTCCCCCAAATTTCCCCCAAAATTCCCCAAAATTCCCCCAAAATCCCCACAAAATTCCCCAAAATTCCCCACAAAATTCCCCCAAAATTCCCCCAAATCCCCCAAAATCCCCCAAAATTCCCCCAAATTTCCCCAAAATTCCCCCAAAATTCCCCAAAATTCCCCCAAAATCCCCCAAAATTTCCCAAAATTCCCCAAAAATTCTCCCAAAATTCCCCCAAAATTTCCCAGAATTTCCCAAAATCCCCCAAATTCTCCCAAAATCCCCCAAATTCTCCCAAAAATCCCCCAAATTCCCAAAAAATTCCCCAAAATTCCCCAAATTTCCCCCAAAATTCCCCAAAATTCCCCACAAAATTCCCCCAAAATTCCCCCAAATCCCCCAAAATCCCCCAAAATTCCCCCAAATTTCCCCAAAATTCCCCCAAAATTCCCCAAAATTCCCCCAAAATTCCCCCAAAATCCCCCAAAATTCCCCAAAAATTCTCCCAAAATTCCCCCAAATTCGCCAAAATTCCCCCAAATTCCCTCAAAATTCCCCAAAATTCACCCAAATTCTCCCAAAATTTCCCAAATTCTCCCCAAAATTTCTCCAGAATTCCCCCAAAATTCCCCAGAATCCCCCAAAATTCCCCAAAATTCCCGAATCTCTCACCACGCCGGCCGTCAGCACGTGCAGCATCCGCGAGTTCCCGAACACGCCCGGCAGCACCTGGGAAAGGGGGCGGGGTCAGACAGGCCACGCCCACAGCCACAGCAGGCCACGCCCACAACCGGACCACGCCCACAACCGGGCCACGCCCACAGCCGGGCCACGCCCACAGCCACAGACAGGCCACGCCCACAGACAGGCCACGCCCACAGCCACAGCCAGGCCACGCCCACAGCCACAGCCGGGACACGCCCACAGCCAGGCCACGCCCACAGCCACAGGCAGGCCACGCCCACAGCCACAGCCGGGCCACGCCCACAGCCACAGCCAGGACACGCCCACAGCCACAGCCGGGCCACGCCCACAGCCACAGCCAGGCCACGCCCACAGCCACAGCCAGGCCACGCCCACAGCCACAGCCAGGCCACGCCCACAGCCACAGCCAGGCCACGCCCACAGCCACAGCCAGGCCACGCCCACAGCCAGGCCGCGCCCACAGCCACAGCCAGGCCACGCCCACAGCCACAGCCAGGCCACGCCCACAGCCACAGCCAGGCCACGCCCACAGCCACAGCCAGGCCACGCCCACAGCCACAGCCAGGCCACGCCCACAGCCGGGCCACGCCCACAGCCAGACCACGCCCACAGCCACAGCCAGGCCACGCCCACAGCCACAGCCAGGCCACGCCCACAGCCAGGCCACGCCCACAGCCACAGCCAGGCCACGCCCACAGCCGGGCCACGCCCACAGCCAGACCACGCCCACAGCCACAGCCAGGCCACGCCCACAGCCACAGCCAGGCCACGCCCACAGCCAGGCCACGCCCACAGCCACAGCCAGGCCACGCCCACAGCCAGACCACGCCCACAGCCACAGCCGGGCCACGCCCACAGCCACAGCCAGGCAACGCCCACAGCCACAGCCAGGCCACGCCCACAACCGGGCCACGCCCACAGCCACAGCCAGGCCACGCCCACAGCCAGGCCACGCCCACAGCCAGGCCACGCCCACAGCCAGGCCACGCCCACAACCACAGCCAGGCCACGCCCACAGCCGGGCCACGCCCACAGCCACAGCCGGGACACGCCCACAGCCAGGCCACGCCCACAGCCACAGCCAGGCCACGCCCACAGTTAGGCCACGCCCACAGCCACAGCCGGGCCCCTCCCCCGCCACCAGATTTCCGCATTTTTTGGGAACTTTGGGGGTTTTCGGGGCAGTTTTGGGATTTTTTGGGGGGAATTTTGGGTTTTTTCGGGAATTTTGAGGTCGGGGGAGTTGGGGATTGTCAGGAATTTCGGGGTCTTTCGGGGGAGTTTTGGGGTTTTTTGGGGGGAATTTTTGGGGTTTTTGGGAAGGTTTTGGGGTTTTTTTGGGGATATTTTTGGAGTTTTTGGGGGGATTTTTTGGGATTTTTTTGGTTTTTTTAGGGAGAGTTTTTTGGGGGTCTTTTTTGGGGGAGTTTTGGGGTTTTTTGGGGGGATTGGAGTTTTTTTCAGGGTATTTTTGGGTTATTTTGGTTGTTCTGGGTTTCTTCGGGTGGTTTGAGGGGGATTTTTTGGGGTTTTTTTGGTGGTTTTTGGGGGGATTTTTGCGATTTTTTGGGTGGATTTTTTGGGCTTTTTTAGGGGCTTTTTTTGGCTTTTTTGGGGGAGGGTTTGGGGTCTTTTGGGAGAGGATTGGAGGTTTTGGGGGTTTTCGGGAGGGGATTTTTGAGGTTTTTTTGGGGTTTTTTGGGTTTTTGGGGGTTTTTTTGGGGGTGTTTTTTGGGTGGTTTTTTTTGGATTTTTTGGGGGTTTTTTTGGGGTTGAGTTTTTTAGGGGGGGAATTTTTTGGGTTTTTTTGGGGTTTTTTGTGTTTCCTTGGGGTGTTTTTTGGGGGTTTTTTGGGGGGGATTTTTTAGGGTTTTTTTGAGTTTTTTGGGGGGGATTTTTTAGGGTGTTTTTTGGGGTTTTTTTGGGGTGTTTTTTGGGTTTTTTTGGGGTTTTTTTGGGGTTTTTTGGGGCTTTTTGGGGCTCCTTACCGAGGATTTTCCCGCCGGGTGGGGCCTGCGGAGGGAAGGGGGGGGAGGGGTTAAAGGGGGGGGAGGGCGGGGCCTCCCAAATTTGGGGCTCTCAGGGCCCCCAAAATCCCCCAAACCGACCCCAAATCTCTCAAATCCACCCCAAAACTCCCCCAGAGCCCCAAAAAACTGACCCCAAACCCCCAAAAATTCCCCTAAATTCCAAAAATCCCCCAAAATTCCCCCAAATTCACCCCAAATCCCCCAATTTCCCCCCAAAAATCCATCAAAATTCCCCCAAATTCTCCCCAAATTCCCCAAAATTCTCCCCAAATTCCCTCAAATTCCCCCAATTTCCACCCAAAAATCCATCAAAATTCCCCCAAATTCTCCCCAAATTCCTCCAAATTCCCCCAAATTCACCCCAAACTCTGCCAAAATTCCCCAAATTCTCTCCAAAAATTCCCAAATTCCCCCCAAATTCCCTTAAACTCCCCCAAAATTCCCCCAAATTCTTCCCAAACCCCTCCAAATTCCCCAATTTCCCCCAAATACTCCCCAAGATCCCCCAAATTCTCCACAAATTTCCCCAAATTCCCCCAAAAATCCCCAAATTCCCCCCAAAATCCCTCAAATCCCCCCCAAATTCGCCCAAACTCCCCAAAATTCACCCCAAATTCTCCCCAAAATCCCCCAAATTCACCTCAAATTCCCTCAAATTCCCCCCAAATTCCCTCAAAAATCCCCAAATTCACCCCAAACTCCCCCCAAATCTCCCAAATTCCCCCAAATTCTCCCCAAACTCCCCAAAATTCACCCCAAATTCCCCCAAAGTCCCCCAAACTCACTCAAATTCCCTCAAATTCCCCCCAAATTCCCTCAAAATTCCCCAAATTCACCACAAATTCCCTTAAATTCCTCCCAAATTCACCCCAAACTCCCCCAAATCTCCCAAATTCCCCCAAATTCTCCCCAAATTCCCCAAAATTCACCTCGAACTCCCCCAAATTCCCCCAAATTCCCCCCCAAAATCCCCAAATTCCCCCCAAATTCCCTCAAACTCCCCTAAAATTCCCCCAAATTCACTCAAATTCTCCCCAAAATCCCCCAAATTTTCCCCAAATTGCCCCAAATTCCCACAAAATTCCCTCAAAATTCCCCAAATTCACTCAAATTTCCGCAAATTCACCCCAAACTCCCCCAAAATCTCCCAAATTCCCCAAAATTCTCCCCAAATTGCCCCCAAATTCCCTCAAACTCCCCCAAAATTCCCCCAAATTCTCCCCAAATTCCCCCAAACTCCCTCAAATTCCTCCAAAATTCCCCAAATTCCCCCTGAATTCCCCCAAATTCACCCCAAACTCCGCCAAAATCCCCCAAATTCTCTCCAAATTCTGCCCAAATTCCTCCAAATTCCCACAAATTCCCCCAAAGTCCCCCAAACTCACCTCAAATTCCCTTAAATTCCCCCCAAATTCTCCCCAAATCCCCCAAAATTCCCCCCAAATTCCCCCAAGTTCTCCTTAAACCCCCCCCAAATTCCCCAAATTCACTCAAATTCTCCCCAAAATCCCCCAAATTCTCCCCAAGTTCCCCCAAAATCCCTGAAATTCTCCCCAAATTGCCCCAAATTTTCCCCAAATTCACCTCAAATTCCCTCAAATTTCCCCAAATTCACCCCAAACTCCCCCAAAATCTCCCAAATTCCCTGAAATTCTCCCCAAAATCCCCTAAATTCCCCCCAAAAATCCATCAAAATTCTCCCAAATTCTCCCCAAATTCACCCCAAACTCTGCCAAAATCCCCCAAATTCTCTCCAAATTTTCCCCAAATTCCTCAAAATTCCCGCAAATTCTCCCCAAATTGCCCCAAATTTCCTCAAATTCACCCCAAATTCCCTCAAAATTCCCCAAAATTCCCCCGAATTCCCCCAAAAATCCCCAAATTCCCCCCAAATTCCCTCAAACTCCCCCCAAATTCCCCAAATTCACTCAAATTTCCCCAAATTCACCCCAAATTCCCCTGAATTCACCCCAAATCCCTCCAAAATTCCCCAAATTCACTCAAATTTCCCCCAAAAATCCCCAAATTCCCCCAAATTCCCCCAAAATCCCCCAAATTCTCCCCAAACTCCACCAAAATCCCCCAAATTCTCTCCAAATTCGCCTCAAATTCCCCCCAAATTCCCTCAAAATACCCCAAATTCACTCAAATTCACCCAAATTCTCCCGAAATTCTCCCAAAAATCCCCCAAAATTCCCCCAAAAATCCCCAAATCCCCCCCCAATTCCTCCCAAATTCCCCCAACCTCCCCAAAATTCACCCCAAATCCCCCCAAGATCCCCCAAATTCACCTCAAATTCCCTCAAATTCCCCCAAATTCTCCCCAAATTCCCCAAAATTCACCTCGAACTCCCCCAAAATCTCCCAAATTTCCCATAATTCCCCCCAAATTCCCCCCAAAAATCCCCAAAATCCCCCCCAAAACGCCCCCAACCCCCACCCAGGACCCCTCCCCCCCCCAAAAAGCCCCCAAATCTCCCCCCTCCTCCCCCTCCCCCACTCACCTGGGGCCGCCCCCTCCCCCCCCCGCCGGCCCTGCCCCCTCCCCCGCCCCTCCCCCACCCCCGCCGGGGGGGGGAGGGGGCGAGGCCGGGCCCGGGCGGGCGGGGGGAGGGGCCGCCAGCGGCTTCAGCATCGCCAGGGAGGGGCTCCGGAGGGGCTCCGGGTGGGGATTTTGAGGAGAATTCGGGGGATTTTGGTCAAATCCGGGGGATTTTGGGGGAGAATTCGGGGGATTTCGGGGGCCCCGAGGCCGCTCCGGAGCCCTGAGGGGGCGGAGGGATCCGCGCCGCCGCCGCCGCCTTCACCGGGACCCCGCGGATCCTTCCGCCGCCGGCAGCGCTTTCCCCTCACGGCGATCCCGCTGAGAACCGGGATTTTTGGGTTTTTTTTAATTTTTTCTCCTTCCTCCGTCGCTTCCTCAGCTCCGGTTTTACCGGCGCCGCCAAAATCGCGGCGTTTCACCCCAAAAACGCGCCCCTCCGCCGCGTCAAATAGTCCCTTTCCGCCTCACCGCGCATGCGCCGGTCGGGAATACCCAGCCCCGTTTTCCCTTTCGGACCTCCGCGCCGCCAGGGGGCGACGTGACAGCGGCGGGCGAGCGGAAGCGGAAGCGGCGAGCGAGGTGCCCGGAAGCGGAAGCGGCGGGCGAGGGGCGCTGAGGAGGGAGGAGGAGGAGGAAGGAGGAGGAGGAAGAAGGAGCTGAGGGCGCGGGGGGGATTCCCGGGGGTCCCCGAGGTCCCCGCCAGGTTCCCGGGGCCCGCTCGGCACCGGCGGCGGCGGCGGCGGGAGCGGCCGGGGGAGAGGCGGGGCCGCCATGGTGAGAAGCTGGGGGCGCGGGTTCGGCAATTTCCGGTGATTTCCGGCAATTTCCGGCGATTTCCGGCAATTTCCGGCGATTTCCGGAGGGTCCCGGGAGGGGGGCGGGGGGGATTCGGGGAATTTGGGGAGAATTTGGGAGATTTTGGGGGATTTTGGGGTCAATTCGGGGAATTTGGGGGTGAATTTGGGGAATTTTGAGGGGAATTTGGGGTGAATTCGGGGGAATTTTGGAGAATTTTGAGGGGAATTTGGGGAATTTGGGGTGAATTCGGGGAGTTTCGGTTGAATTTGGGGGATTTCAGAGGATTTTGGGGTGAATTTGGGAGATTTTGGGGGATTTTGGGGTCAATTCGGGGAATTTTGAGGGGAATTTGGGGAATTTGGGGTGAATTCGGGGAGTTTCGGTTGAATTTGGGGGATTTCAGAGGATTTTGGGATGAATTTGGGAGATTTGGGGGGATTTTAGGGTCAATTCGGGGGATTTTAGGGGATTTTGGGGGGAATTTGGGGTGAATTCGGGGAATTTTTGGGTGAATTCGGGGGAATTTTGGGGGGAATTCGGGGGATTTTGGGGAATTTTGAGGGGAATTTGGGGAATTTGGGGTGAATTCGGGGAGTTTTGGTTGAATTTGGGGGATTTCAGAGGATTTTGGGGTGAATTTGGGAGATTTTGGGGGATTTTGGGGTCAATTCGGGGAATTTTGAGGGGAATTTGGGGTGAATTCGGGGAGTTTTGGTTGAATTTGGGGGATTTCAGAGGATTTTGGAGTGAATTTGGGATGAATTTGGGAGATTTGGGGGGATTTTGGGGTCAATCCGGGGAATTTTGGGGGATTTTGGGGGGAATTTAGGGAATTTGGGGCGAATTTAGGAGATTTTAGGGTCAATTCGGGGGCTTTTGGGGGGAATTTTGCGGGAATTTGGGAGATTTTGGGTGAATTTGGGAGATTTGGGGAAATTTTGGGGTGAATTTGGGGAATTTTGGGGAGAATTTGGGAGATTTTGGGGGGATTTTGGGGTAAATTTCTGGAATTTGGGGATCAATTTCGTGAATTTTGAGGTCAGTTCGGGGAATTTGGGGGATTTTGGGGCGAATTTGGGATTTTGGGGGATTTGGGGATGAATTTGGGGGGAATTTGGGAAATGCTGGGGGGTTTGGGGGGGAATTTGGGGGATTTTGGGAGAATTTGGGGGGAATTCAGGGGATTTAAGGGGATTTTGGGGGTCTTGGGGTGAATTTGGGGATTTTTTGGAGGAATTTGGGGTGAATTTGGAAAATTTTGGGGGGGGTTGGGGTGAATTTGGGAGATTTAGAGAAATTTTGGGGCGAATTTGGGGGATTTTGGGGAGAATTTGGGAGATTTTGGGGTGAATTGGGAGGATTTTAGGGGATTTTGGGGTGAATTTCTGGGATTTTGGGGGATTTTGGGGTGAATTTGGGAAATGCTGGTGGGGTTGGGGTGAATTTGGGGCGAATTCGGGGGAATTTTGGGAGGTTTTGGGGGAATTTGGGAGATTTCGGGGTCAATTCGGGGGATTTGGGGGGAATTTGGGGAGAACTCAGGGGATTTGGGGTGAATTTGGGATGAATTTGGGGGATTTTGGGGTGAATTCAGGGGATTTGGGGGTAATTTGGGGAGCTTTTGGGGGAATTTGAGGTGAATTTTCGGGTGAATTTGGGAGATTTTGAGGGAATTTAGAGGATTTGGGGGGATTTTGGGGCGAATTCGAGGAATTTTGGGGTTCATTCGGGGGATTTTGGGGCCAATTTGGGAGATTTTGGGGTGAATTTGGGCGATTTTGGGTGATTTTGCTCAGCGCTGACCGTTCCCTCTTTTCTCCTTTCTCTCTCCCTTTCTTTTCCTTGTTTTTCTCATTTTTTCATTTCTTTTTCTCCTTTTCCCTGTTTTTTTCCCCATTTTTTCCCGTTTTTTCCCATTTTTTTCCCATTTCCCCCCATTCTCCCTCTTTTTTCCCCATTTTCCTCCCTTTTCCCCCATTTTTTTCTCCTTTTTCCCCCATTTTTCCCCATTTTTTCTCCATTTTCCTTGGTTTTTTTCTGTTTTTTTTCCTGTTTTCCCCATTTTTCTCCACTTTCTCCCCATTTTCCCCATTTTTTCCCCCATTTTTCTCTTTTTTTTCCCATTTTTCACATTATTCTTTCCCCACTTTTCCCCATTTTTCCCCTTTTTTCCCCCATTTTTGCCCAATTTCCTGGTTTCTCGCCCCATTTTCCCCATTTTTCTCATTTTTTTCCCCATTTCTCCCCATTTTCCCCATTTTTCCCCATTTTTTCTCCTTTTATTCCCATTTTTTGCCATTTCCCCCCATTTCCCCACATTCTCCCTCTTTTTTCCCCATTTTTTCTCCTTTTATCCCCATTTTTTCTGGGTTTTTTTCCTTTTTTTCCCCATTTTCCCCATTTTTCTCAATTTTTCCCCATTTTTCCCATATTTTCCCATTTCCCCCCATTCTCCCTCTTTTTTCCCCATTTCCCCCCTTTTTCCCCCTTTTCTCCCCATTTTTCCCCATTTTTTCTCCTTTTATCCCCATTTTTTCCACATTTTCCCCCATTTTTTCCCCCTTTTTCTCCCATTTTCCCCCCATTTCCCCATTTTTCTTTTTTCCCCATTTTCCCATTATTTTCCCCCATTTTATCCTCTTTTTTCCCCTCTTTTCCCCATTTTCCCCATTTTTCCCCATTTTCCCCATTTTTCTCTTTTTTCCCATTTTCCCCATTTTTCTCAAATTTTTCCCCTTTTTTTCCCCATTTTTCCCATTTTCTCTCCATTTCTTCTCCATTTTTTCTCCATTTTTTCCCTATTTTTCTCATTTTTCCCCATTTTTTCTCCATTTTTTCTCCATTTTTTCCCCAATTTTTCCCATTTTTTCCCATTTTTCCCATTTTTTCCCATTTTTCCTCATTTCTCTCCATTTTTTTCCCATTTTTTCTCCATTTTCCCCCCTTTTTTCCCACTTTTTCTCCATTTTTTCTCCATTTTCTCCTTTTTTCCCATTTTTCCCATGTTTTCCCCATTTCTCTCCATTTTTTCCCCATTTTTTCTCCATTTTTTCTCCATTTTTCCCCATTTTTCCCCCATTTTTCCCCATTTTTCTCCATTTTTTCTCCATTTTTCCCATTTTCCCCATTTTTTCCCCATTTTTTTTCCCATTTTTCCCCATTTTTCACCATTTTTCACCATTTTTCCCATTATTTTTTCCCATTTTTCCCCATTTTTGCCCAATTTCCCCGTTTTTCACCCCATTTTTCCCCCCCCAGCGCCGCCCCCGCCCCCCCCCAGCGCCATGAGCGGCCCCTCGGGGGGGGGCTCCGCACCCGGCCACCCCCAAAACCCCCCAAATTCACCCCAAATTCACCCAAATTCACCCCAAAACCCTCCAAATTCACCCCAAAAACCCCCAAATTCACCCCAAAACCCCCCAAATTCACCCCAAAACCCCCCAAATTCCACCCAAAACCCCCCAAATTCACCCCAAAACCCCCCAAATTCACCCCAAATTCACCCAAATTCACCCCAAAATCCCCCAAATTCACCCCAAATTCACCCAAATTCACCCCAAATTCACCCAAATTCACCCCAAATTCCCCCAAATTCCACCCAAAACCCCCCAAATTCACCCCAAAACCCCCCAAATTCACCCCAAATTCACCCAAATTCACCCCAAAACCCCCCAAATTCACCCCAAAACCCCCCAAATTCCACCCAAATTCCCCCAAATTCACCCCAAAAACCCCCAAATTCACCCCAAATTCCCCCAAAATCTCCCCAAATTCCCCCAGATTTGACCAAAATTCTCCCAAATTCTCCCCAAAATCCCCCAAATTTCACCCAAATGCCTCCGAATTCTGCCCCGAAACCCCCGGATTTCGCCCAAATCCCCCCAAATTCCGCCCCCAAACCCCCGAATTTCACCCAAAACTCCCCAAATTCTGCCCGAACCCCCCGGGATTTTGCCCAAAACTCGGCAAATTTCACCCAAAATCCCCCAAATTTCACCCAAAACCCCTCAAATTCGGCCCAAAACTCCCCGGATTTTCCCCAAAACTCCTCGAATTTTCACCAAAATCCCCCAAATTCCACCCGAACCCCCCCAAATTTTACCCAAAACTCCCTGAATTTTCCCCAAAACTCCCCAAATTCCGCCCAAATCCCCCCAAATTTCACCCAAACCCCCCCAAATTCTGCCCAAAACTCCTCAAATTTCGCCCCCATCCCCCCGAACTTTACCCAAAACCCCTTTGGTTTTCCCCAAAACCCCCAAAATTTTACCCAAAATCCCCCAAATTCCACCCAAAACTCCTCAAATTTTCCCCAAAACCCTAAAAATTTCTCCCAAAACCCCCAAAATTTCTCCCAAAACCCCCAAAATTTCCCCCAAAACCCCCAAAATTTCCCCCAAAACTCCCAAAATTTCCCCCAAAACCCCCAAAATTTCACCCAAACCCCCCCAAATTCCACCCCAAACCCCCAAAATTTTAACCAAAATCCCTCAAATTCCACCCCAAACCCCCCAAATTTCACCCAAAACCCCTCAAATTTTAACCAAAATCCCCCAAATTTCACCCAAAACCCCCAAAATTTCCCCCCAAACCCCCCAAATTCCACCCCAAACCCCCCAAATTTTAACCAAAATCCCCCAAATTCCACCCAAAAACCCCAAAATTCCGCCCAAAACCCCCAAAACCCCCAAAATTTTACCCAAAATCCCCCAAATTCCACCCAAAACCCCCCAAATTTTAACCAAAATCCCCCAAATTTCACCCAAAACTCCTCAAATTTTGCCCAAACCCCTCCAAATTCCACCCAAAACCCCTCAAATTTTAACCAAAATCCCACAAATTTCACCCAAACCTCCCAAAATTTTAACCAATATCCCCCAAATTCCACCCAAAATCCCCAAAATTTCACCCAAAACTCCTCAAATTTCGCCCCGATCCCCCCAAATTTTATCCAAAATTCTTCGGATTTTCCCCAAAATCCCCCAAATTCCACCCAAAACTCCTCAAATTCCAGCCAAAACTCCCAAAATTCCCCCCAAAATTTCACCCAAAACCCCCCAAATTCCACCCAACCCCCTCCGGCCCTGCCCCGCCCCCTCCCCCCCTCCCGCCCCTCCCCCTCCCCTCCCCCTCCCGCCCCTCCCCCTCCCTGGCGGGAATTCTGCCGGCTCCAGGCTCTGGGCGCCGCCCGGGACTTTGCCCGGCGCTATCGCGACTTTATCGCGACGCAGCCCCGGCTGGGCGGGCCCGGCGCCGCCGCCGCCTTCTCCCGCCGCTTCGCCCGGAACTTTCTGGAACATTTCCAGGCCGAGGTGGCGCGGGCGGCGGCCGAGAGGGGGGGAGGGGCGGGGGGTGGGGGTGGGGTCGGTGGGGGTGGAGCCGGAATCCGTTGGGATTGACCCAAAATCCCCCGGAATGGACCCGAAATCGACGGGAATGGACCCAAAATTGACGGGAATGGACCCAAAATGGGCAGGAATTGACCCAAAATCGCCCGGAATTGACTCAAAATCAACGGGAATTGACCCGAAATTGATGGGAATGGACCCAAAATCATTGGGAATGAGCTCAAAATCGATGGGAATTGACCCGAAATCGCCCGGAATGGACCCAAAATCACCCAGAATGGACCCAAAATTGATGGGAATGGACCCAAAATGGGCAGGAATTGACCCAAAATCGCCCGGAATTGACTCAAAATCAACGGGAATTGACCCAAAATCGATGGGAATTGACCCAGAATCGATGGGAATGGACCCAAAATCGCCGGGAATTGACCCGAAATCGATGGGAATTGACCCAAAATCCATTGGGATTGACCCAAAATGGGCAGGAATGGACCCAAAATTGATGGGAATCGACCCAAAATCGCCGGGAATTGACCCAGAATCCATTGGAATGGACCCAAAATCGATGGGAATGGACCCAAAATTGACGGGAATGGACCCAAAATTGACGGGAATCGACCCAAGATCGATGGGAGTTGACCCGAAATTGATGGGAATGGACCCAAAATCGATGGGAATGGACCCAAAATCACCCGGAATGGACCCGAAATTGACGGGAATTGACCCAAAATTGATGGGAATTGACCGAAAATCCCCTGGAATGGACCCAAAATTGATGGGAACCGACCCAAAATCGACAGGAATTGACCCAAAATTGACAGAAATTGACCCGAAGTTGATGGGAATCGATTCAAAATCAATGGGAATGGACCTGAAATGGGCTGGAGTTGACCCAAAATCGATGGGAATTGACTCAAGGTTGGCAGGAAGTGACCCAAAATCGACAGGAATGGACCCAAAATTGATGGGAATGGACCCAAAATGGGCTGGAATTGACCCAAAATCGCCCGGAATTGACTCAAAATCAACGGGAATTGACCCAAAATTGATGGGAATTGAGCCGAAATTGCCGGGAATGGACCCAAAATCGATGGGAATTGACCCGAAATCGATGGGAATGGACCCAAAATTGATGGGAATGGACCCAAAATGGGCAGGAATTGACCCAAAATCGCCCGGAATTGACTCAAAATCAACGGGAATTGACCCAAAAACGATGGGAATGGACCTGAAATCGATGGGAATTGACCCAGAATCGATGGGAATCGACCCGAAATGGGCTGGGATTGACCCAAAATCGCCGGGAATGGACCCAAAATCGATGGGAATGGACCCAAAATCGATGGGAATGGACCCAAAATCCCCTGGAATGGACCCAAAATTGACGGGAGTTGACCCGAAATCGATGGGAATGGACCTGGAATTGATGGGAATGGACCCGAAATCACCCGGAATTGACCCGAAATCGACGGGAATTGACCCAAAATTGATGGGAATGGACCCAAAATTGGCGGGAATTGACCCAAAATTGATGGGAATGGACCCAAAATTGATGGGAATGGACCCAAAATTGATGGGAATCGACCCAAAATCGATGGGAATCGACCCAAAATCGATGGGAATTGACCCAAAATCGACAGGAATGGACCCAAAATCACCCGGAATGGACCCAAAATCGACGAGAATTGACCCGAAATTGATGGGAATTGACACAAAATTGACGGGAATGGACCCAAAATTGATGGGAATGGACCCGAAATCGACGGGAATGGACCCAAAATCCATTGGGATTGACCCAAAATCACCTGGAATGGACCCAAAATGGCCTGGAATTGACCTAAAATGGGCTGGGATTGATCCAAAGTCGATGGGAATGGACCCAAAATCCCCTGGAATTGACCCAAAATCGATGGGAATCGACCCAGAATCAACGGGAATGGACCCGAAATGGGCTGGGATTGACCCAAAATCGATGGGAATTGACCCAAAACCGATGGGAATCGACTCCAAATCGACGGGAATTGATCCAAAGTTGATGGGAATCGACCCAAAATCGCCCAGAATTGACCCGAAATCGATGGGAATGGACCCAAAATTGATGGGGATGGACCCAAAATCGATGGGAATGGGACCCAAAATCGATGGGAATGGACCTGGAATTGATGAGAATTGACCCAAAATTGCCCAGAAATGACCAGAAATTGATGGGAATGGACCCAAATTTGATGGGAATTGACTCAAAATCAATGGGAATGGACCCGAAATCGCCAGGAATGGACCCGAAATCCATGGGAATGGACCCGAAATCCATTGGGATTGACCCAAAATCACCTGGAATGGACCCAAAATGGCCTGGAATTGACCTAAAATGGGCTGGGATTGATCCAAAGTCGATGGGAATGGACCCAAAATCCCCTGGAATTGACCCAAAATCGATGGGAATCGACCCAGAATCAACGGGAATGGACCCGAAATGGGCTGGGATTGACCCAAAATCGATGGGAATTGACCCAAAACCGATGGGAATCGACTCCAAATCGACGGGAATTG
The DNA here is from genome assembly GCA_016584745.2 of Phylloscopus trochilus trochilus. Classification (NCBI taxonomy): domain Eukaryota; kingdom Metazoa; phylum Chordata; class Aves; order Passeriformes; family Phylloscopidae; genus Phylloscopus; species Phylloscopus trochilus. The sequence goes on along the minus strand of WQNJ02000479.1, from coordinate 21,951 downwards.
ATCCAAAGTTGATGGGAATCGACCCAAAATCGCCCAGAATTGACCCGAAATCGATGGGAATGGACCCAAAATTGATGGGGATGGACCCAAAATCGATGGGAATGGACCCAAAATCGATGGGAATGGACCTGGAATTGATGAGAATTGACCCAAAATTGCCCAGAAATGACCAGAAATTGATGGGAATGGACCCAAATTTGATGGGAATTGACTCAAAATCAATGGGAATGGACCCGAAATCGCCAGGAATGGACCCGAAATCCATGGGAATGGACCCGAAATCCATTGGGATTGACCCAAAATCACCTGGAATGGACCCAAAATGGCCTGGAATTGACCTAAAATGGGCTGGGATTGATCCAAAGTCGATGGGAATGGACCCAAAATCCCCTGGAATTGACCCAAAATCGATGGGAATCGACCCAGAATCAACGGGAATGGACCCGAAATGGGCTGGGATTGACCCAAAATCGATGGGAATTGACCCAAAACCGATGGGAATCGACTCCAAATCGACGGGAATTGATCCAAAGTTGATGGGAATCGACCCAAAATCGCCCAGAATTGACCCGAAATCGATGGGAATGGACCCAAAATTGATGGGGATGGACCCAAAATCGATGGGAATGGACCCAAAATCGATGGGAATGGACCTGGAATTGATGAGAATTGACCCAAAATTGCCCAGAAATGACCAGAAATTGATGGGAATGGACCCAAATTTGATGGGAATTGACTCAAAATCAATGGGAATGGACCCGAAATCGCCAGGAATGGACCCGAAATCCATGGGAATGGACCCGAAATCCATTGGGATTGACCCAAAATCACCCAGAATGGACCCAAAATGGCCTGGAATTGACCTAAAATGGGCTGGGATTGATCCAAAGTCGATGGGAATGGACCCAAAATCCCTTGGAATTGACCCAAAATCAATGGGAATTGACCCAAAACTGCCAGGAATCGACCCAAGATCAACGGGAATGGACCCGAAATGGAGGCTGGGATTGACCCGAAATCGATGGGCATTGACCCAAAATTGCCCAGAATTGACCCAAAACAGCACGGAATGGACCCAAAATTGCCCGGAATCGACCCAAAATCGCCCGGAATTGATCCAAAATGGGCTGGGATTGACCCAAAATCACCCGGAATTGACTCAAAGTCGATGGGAATTGACCCAAAATCGTTGGGAATGGACCCGAAATCCCCTGGAATTGACCCAAAATCGATAGGAACGGACCCAAAATTGATGGGAATGGACCCGAAATGGGCTGGAATTGACCCAAAATCACCCGAAATTGACCCAAAATCGCCGGGAATGGACCCAAAATCCCCTGGAATTGACCCAAAATCCCCCGAAGGAGCCCAGAATCGCTGCGGGAGCTCGGGGAGAGCGACAGAGAGCGGCTCCGAATCGCCCCCCAAACCGCCCCAAAATCCCGGATCCGACCCCAAAATCCCCGGATTTGACCCCAAAATCCCTGGATCTGAGCCCAAAATCCCAGGATTTGACCCCAAAATCCTCGGATTTGACCCCAAAATCCCGGATCCGACCCTGAAATCCCCGGATTTGGCCCAAAAATCCTCGGATTTGACCCCAAAATCCCAGGATCTGACCCCAAAATCCTCGGATTTGACCCCAAAATCCCCGGATCCGACCCTGAAATCCCCGGATTTGGCCCCAAATCCCCGGATTTGACCCCGAAATCCTCAGAACCGGCCCCAAAATCCCCAGATTTGACCCCAAAATCCTGGGATCCGACCCCAAAATCCCCGGATCCGACCCCAAAATCCTCGGATCTGACCCCAAAATCCTGGGATCCGACCCCAAAATCCCCGGATTTGGCCCCCAAAATCCCAGGATTTGGCCCCAAAATCCCGGGATCTGACCCCAAAATCCGCAGAACCAACCCCAAAATCCCAGAATTTGACCCCAAAATCCTCGGATTTGACCCCAAAAATCCCCGGATCTGAGCCCAAAATCCCAGAATTTGACCCCAAAATCCTCGGATTTGACCCCAAAATCCCAGAATTTGACCCCCAAAATCCCCAGAACCGACCCCAAAATCCCAGGATTTGGCCCCAAAATCCCGGCGGAAGCGTTTCTCCCTGCGCAGCGTCGGCCGCAGCGTCCGGGGGATGCTGCAGTGGCGCTCGGGGGAGCCCCAAAATCCCCAAAATTCGCCCCAAAATCCCCAAAATTCGCCCCAAAATCCCCAAAATTCCCAAAATTTGCCCCAAATTCCTCAGAACTCCCCGGGTTTCCCGGGAAAAGCTCCGAGCTGGGCCGGAAAGTTCCGGAATTCCGCCCGAAAGTGCCCGGATTGCCCCCAAAATCCTGAGGTTCGAACCCAAAAACTCCAGAATTCGCCCCAAAATCCCCCAAAATCTTGAGAATTGGCCCCAAAATCCTGAGGTTCGGACCCAAAAACCCCAAAATCGGCACCAAAATCCCGAGAATTGGCCCCAAAACTCCCCGGATTTCCCCCAAAATCCCGAGGTTTGGACCCAAAAACCCCAAAATTCCCCGAATTTCCCCCAAAATCGGCCCCAAAACCCCCAAAATCGGCCCCAAAATCCCGAGAATTGGCCCCAAAACTCCCCGGATTTCCCCCAAAATCCCGGGATTTGGACCCAAAAGCCCCAAAATTTGCCCCAAAATCCCCCGAATTTCCCCCAAAATCGGCCCCAAAACTCCAAAATCTGCCCCAAAATCTCGAGATTTGGCCCCAAAATCCCGGGGTTTGGACCCAAAAGCCCCAAAATTTGCCCCAAAATTTGCCCCAAAATCCCCCGAATTTCTCCCAAAATTTGTCCCCAAACCCCGAATTCGGCCCCAAAATCGCGAGGATTGGCCCCAAAAGCCCCAAAATGCCCCGAATTTCCCCCAAAATCGGCCCCAAAATCTCGAGATTTGGCCCCAAAACCCCCAAAATTTGCCCCAAAACCCCGAAATTTGGCCCCAAAAGCCCCAAAATGCCCCGAATTTTCCCCAAAATCGGCCCCAAAAGCCCCAAAATTCGCCCCCAAATCCCGAGATTTGGCCCCAAAATCCCCAAATTGGCCCCAAAACCCCGAAATTTGGCCCCCAAACCCCCAAAATCGGCCCCAAAATCGCCAAAATTGGCCCCAAAACCCCCAGAATTCGCCCCAAAATGTCGAAATTTGGCCCCAAAATCCCCAAAATTGGCCCAAAATGTCGAAATTTGGTCCCAAAACCCCCAAAATTTGCCCCAAAATGTCGAAATTTGGCCCCAAAACCCCCAGAATTCGCCCCAAAATCCCCAGAATTGGCCCCAAAATCCCAAATTTGGCCCCAAAATCCCGAGATTTGGCCCCAAAATCCCCAGAATTTGCCCCAAAATCGCGAGATTTGGCCCCAAAATCCCCAAAATTGGCCCCAAAATCGCGAGATTTGGCCCCAAAATCCCGAAATTTGGCCCCAAAATCGCGAGATTTGGCCCCAAAAGGCCCCGCGGGTGGGGGAGGGGCGGGGGGGCGGGGGGGGAGGGGCGGAGCCGTGGGGGGAGGGGGCGGGGGCGGAGCCGGAGCTGCGCGGGAACCGCCGGGTGAGTTTTGGGGAAAAAAAACGGGATTTTGGGAAAATTTGGGGGGGAAATGGGAATTTTGGGGGAAAAAAGCGGGATTTTGGGGAAAATTTGGGGGGGAAAAATGGGAATTTTGGGGGGAAAAATGGGAATTTTGGGAAAATTGGGGGGAAAAACCGGGAATTTTGGGGGGAAAAACGGGATTTTGGGAAAATTTGGGGGGAAAAATGGAATTTTTGGGGGGAAAAAGAACGGGATTTTGGGAAAATTTGGGGGGAAAATGGGAATTTTGGGGGGGAAAACCGGGATTTTGGGAAAATTTGGGGGGAAAAATGGGATTTTGGGAAAATTAGAGGGAAAAAATGGGAATTTTGGGGGGAAAAACTGGGAATTTGGGAAAATTTGGGGGGAAAATGGGAATTTTTGGGGGGAAAACTGGGATTTTGGGAAAATTGGGAAAAGGGAATTTTGGGTGAAAAAACTGGGAATTTGGGAAAATTTGGGGGGAAAATGGGAATTTTGGGGGGAAAAATGGGAATTTTGGGAAAATTTGGGGGGGAAAAATGGGAATTTGGGGGGGAAAAATTGGGAATTCGGGAAAATTGGGAAAAAACCTGAATTTTGGGAAAATCAGGAGGAAAAAATGGGAATTTTGGGGGGAAAAATGGATTTTGAGAAAATTGGGGGAAAAAATGGGAATTTTGGGGAAAATTTGGGGGGGAAAATGGGAATTTTGGGGGAAAAAATGGGAATTTTGGGAAAATTTGGGGGGGAAAAATGGGAATTTTGGGAAAATTTGGGGGGGAAAAATGGGAATTTTGGGAAAATTTGGGGGGGAAAAATGGGAATTTTGGGGGAAAAACCGGGAATTTGGGAAAATTGGGGGGAAAAAATGGGAATTTTTGGGGGAAAAAACTGGGAATTTGGGAAAATTTGGGGGGAAAGGGGAATTTTTGGGGGGAAAAAAATGGGATTTTGGGAAAATTTGGGGGGAAAAAATGGGAATTTTTTGGGGAAAAACTGGAATTTTGGAAAATTTGGGGGGAAAAACCGGGAATTTTGGGGGGGGAAAAGTGGGATTTTGGGAAAATAGGGGAAAAAACCCGGGATTGTTGGGAAAATTTGGGAAAAAATGGGAATTTTGGGGGAAAAAAACCGGGAATTTGGGAAATTTGGGGGGAAAATGGGATTGTGGGGGGGAAAAAATGTGAATTTTGGGGAAAAAAACCGGGATTTTGGGAAATTTGGGGGGGAAAACCCGGGAATTTTGGGGGGAAAAGAAGGGATTTTGGGAAAATTTGGGGAGAAAAATGGGAATTTTGGGGGAAAAATGGGAATTTTGGGAAAATCAGGAGGAAAAAATGGGAATTTTTGGGGGGAAAAAATGGGGATTTTTGAGAAAATTGGGGGAAAAATGGGAAGTTTTAGGAAAATTCGGGGGAAAGGAATTTAATGGGAATCGGAATTTGGGAAAATGGGGGAAGGAAGAAGGGAAAATTGGGGGAAAAAATGGGAATTTCGGGGAAAAAACCCGAAAATTTGGGAAAATCGGGGGAGGAAATGGGAATTTTGGGGGGAAAAAACGGGATTTTGGGAAAATTTGGGGGGGAAAATGGGAATTTTGGGGGAAAAAATTGGGAATTCGGGAAAATTGGGAAAAAACCTGAATTTTGGCAAAATCAGGAGGAAAAAATGGGAATTTTGGGAGGAAAAAATGGGATTTTGAGAAAATTGGGGGAAAAATGGGAATTTTGGGAAAATTTGGGGGGGAAAATGGGAATTTTGGGGGAAAAACCGGGAATTTGGGAAAATTGAGAAAGGGAATTTTGGGTGAAAAAACTGGGAATTTGGGAAAATCGGGGGGGAAAAATGGGAATTTTGGGGGGAAAAAAATCGGGATTTTGGGAAAATTGGGGGGGGGGGAAATTGGAATTTTGGGGGGGAAAACCGGGAATTTGGGAAAATTGGGAAAAGGGAATTTTGGATGAAAAAACTGGGAATTTGGGAAAATTGGGGGAAAAATGGGAATTTTGGGGGAAAAATGGGAATTTGGGAAAATTTGGGGGGGAAAAATGGGAATTTTGGGGGAAAAAAAAGCGGGATTTTGGGAAAATTGGGGGGAAAAAATGGGAATTTTGGGGGAAAAAATGGGATTTTGGGAAAATTTGGGGGGGGAAATGGGAATTTTTGGGGGAAAAAACGGGATTTTGGGAAAATTGGGGGGGAAAATGGGAATTTTGGGGGAAAAATGGGAATTTTGGGGGAAAAACCGGGAATTTGGGAAAATTTGGGGGAAAAAAACTGGGATTTTGGGAAAATTTGGGGGGGGAAAAATGGGAATTTTGGGGGAAAAAATGGAAATTTTGGGAAAATTTGGGGGGAAAATGGGAATTTTGGGGGGAAAAAATGGAAATTTTGGGAAAATTGGGGGAAAAAATGGGAATTTCGGGGAAAAAAACCCGAAAATTTGGGAAAATCGGGAGAGGAAATGGGAATTTTGGGGGGAAAAAACGGGATTTTGGGAAAATTGGGGGGAAAAATGGGATTTTGATTTTGGGAAAATCGGAGTTTGGGGGGAAAAACCGGGATTTTGGGAAAATTGGGGGGAAAAAAATGGGAATTTTGGGGGAAAAAACGGGAATTTGGGATTTTTTTGGGGGTTGAGATTTCGAGGGTTTTGGGGCAGAATTTCCCTTTTTGGGGGTTTTTGGGGTCCTTGATCCATTTTTGGGGTTTTTTTTGGTGTGGATTTTGGGGTCCCTGAGCCGTTTTTGGGTGGGATTTGGGGTTTTTTGGGGTGGATTTGGGGAGTTTTTGGGGTTTTCGGGGTCCCTGAGGCGGTTTTGGGGTTGTTTTGGTGTGGATTTGGGTTTTTTTGGGGCACATTTTGGGTTTTTTTGGGGGGGGTTTGGGGTCCCTGAGCCGGGTTTGGGTGGGATTTGGGGGTTTTTGGGGCAGATTTGGCTTTTTTGGGGGTCCCTGAGCCAATTTTTGGGTGGGCATTTGGGGTTTTTTGGGGTGGATTTGGGGTTTTTGGGGTCCCTGAGCCGATTTTTGGGGTGGATTTGGGGTCATTTTGGGGTGGCATTTCGCGTTTTTTGGGGCACATTTTGGGGTTTTTGGGGTCTTTGATCCATTTTTGGGGGGTTTTTTGGTGTGGATTTGGGTTTTTTGGGGCACATTTTGGGGTTTTTTTGGGGGTTTTTTGGGGTCCCTGAGCCGGTTTTTGGGGTGGATTTGGGTTTTTTTGGGGTTTTTGGGGTCCTTGAGCCGTTTTTGGGGTGGATTTGGGAGTTTTTGGGGCGGATTTTGGGGTTTTTTGGGGTTTTTGGGGTCCCTGAGCCGGGTTTTTGGGGTGGATTTGGGGTTTTTTGGGGCACATTTTGGGGTTTTTTGGGGGTTTTTTGGGGTCCCCGAGCCGCTTTTTGGGGTGGATTTGGGGTTTTTTGGGGTTTTTTGGGGTCCCTGAGCTGGGTTTTTGGGGTGGATTTGGGGTTTTTGGGGTCCCCGAGCCGGTTTTTGGGATGGATTTGGGGTTTTTTGGCATTTTTGGGGTCCCTGAGCCGGTTTTGGGTGGGATTTAGGGTTTTTTTGGGGTGGATTTGGGGGTTTTTGGGGTCCTTGATCCATTTTTGGGGTTTTTTGGGGTGGATTTGGGTTTTTTGGCGGTTTTGGGGTCCCCGAGCCGGTTTTTGGGGTGGATTTGGGGTTTTTGGGGTCCTTGATCCATTTTTGGGGTGGATTTTGGGTTTTTTGGGGTGGATTTGGGATTTTTTGGGGTCCCCGAGCCGGTTTTTGGGGTGGATTTGGGTTTTTTGGGGTGGATTTGGGGTTTTTTGGGGTGGATTTGGGGTTTTTTGGGGTCCTTGAGCCGGTTTTTTGGGGTGGATTTGGGGTTTTTGGGGGTCCCTGAGCCGGTTTTTGCCCCCCCAGGCGGAGCTGGGGCTGCAGGAGCCGGAGCCGCGGCGCAGCCCAAAGTGAGACCCTGAACTTTTCCCCTTTTTCCTCTTTTTTCTCTTTTTCCCTCTTCTTTTCTTTTTATTTCCTTTTCCCCATTTTTAAATCTTTTTTGTATTTTTCCCCCTTTTTTTCTTTTCTCTTCTTTTTCCTGTTTTTCCCCCCTTTTTTCCCGTTTTTCCCTTTTTTTTTACTTTTTTATTTCTCTTTTTCCCCATTTTTCCCCTTTTTTTTTCTTTTTTCCCTTTTTCATTTTTCCCTTTTTCCCCATTTTTCCCCCATTTTTTTTCTCTTTTTCCCTTTTTATTTCCCCTTTTTTCCCTTTTTTTCATTTTCCCTTTTTTCCCCCATTTTCCCTTTTTTCCCCTTTTTTTCTCTTTTTTCCCTTTTTTATTCCCCTTTTTTCCTATTTTTGTCTTTTTTCCCTTTTTTCATTTTCCTTTTTTCCCTAATTTTTCCCTTTTTTTTCTCTTTTTTCCTCTTTTTTCCTCTTTTTTTCCTATTTTTTTTCTCTTTTTTCCCTTTTGTATTTCTCTTTTTTCCCCATTTTTTTCTCATTTTCCCCTTTTTTTTCTCTTTTTTCCCTTTTTTCATTTTTCCTTTTTTCCCCCATTTCCCCCTTTTTTTTCTCTTTTTTTTCCTCTTTTTTCCCATTTTTCTTTCTCTTTTTTCCCTTTTTTATTTTTCTATTTTCCCTTTTTTTTCTCTTTTTTCCCTTTTTTCGTTTTTCCTTTTTCCCCATTTTTCCTCTTTTTTTTCTCTTTTTCCCTTTATTTTATTTCCCCGTTTTCCCAATTTTTTTCTCTTTTTTCCCTTTTTTAATTTTTTTCCTTTTCCCCATTTTCCCTTTTTTTTCCTCTTTTTTCCCAATTTTTCCCTTTTTTTCATTTTTCCTTTTTTTCCCCCATTTTTCCCTCTTTTTCTCTTTTTTTCTTCTTTTTTCCCATTTTTTTTTCTTTTTTTTCCCGTTTGCATTTCTCCTTTTTTCCCCATTTTTCCCATTTTTCCTCTTTTTTCCCTTTTTTTATTTTTCCTTTTTTTCCATTTTCCCCTTTTTTTCTTTCTCTTTTTTCCCTTTTTTTATTCCCCATTTTTCCCATTTTTTTTCTTTTTTCCCTTTTTTCATTTTTTTCCTTTTTCCCCATTTTTCCCTTCTTTTTTCCTCTTTTTTCCCTTTAAATTTCTCATTTTCCCCATTTTTTCCCGTTTTTCCCCTTTTTTTCTCTTTTTTCCCTTTTTAATTCTCCATTTTCCCCCTTTTTTTCTCATTTTTCCCCATTTTTTCCCCATTTTTCCCCTTTTCTTTCTCTTTTTTCCTTTTTTTTATTTCCCTATTTCCCATTTTTCTCTTTTTTTCCCTTTTTCCCCATTTTTCCCTTTTTTTCTCTTTTTTTCCTCTTTTTTCCCATTTTTTTTCTTTTTTTTCCCTTTTGTATTTCTCCTTTTTTCCCCATTTTTCCTCTTTTTTCCTCTTTTTTCCCTTTTTTTAATTTTTCCTTTTTTTCCATTTTTCCCATTTTTTCCCATTTTTCCCTTTTTTTATTTCCCCGTTTTTCCCATTTTTTCTCTTTTTTCCCATTTTTCCCTTCTTTTTTCCTCTTTTTTCCCTTTTATATTTCTCATTTTTCCCCTTTTTTTTTTCCCGTTTTTCCCCTTTTTTTCTCTTTTTTCCCTTTTTTATTTCTCCATTTTCCCCTTTTTTCTCATTTTTCCCCATTTTTCCCTTTTTTTCCTCTTTTTTTCCTCTTTTTTCCCATTTTTTTTCTTTTTTTTCCCTTTTGTATTTCTCATTTTTCCCCCCTTTTTCCCCATTTCCCCCCTTTTTTTCTTTCTCTTTTTTCCCTTTTTTTATTTCTGCATTTTCCTGGTTTTTTCTCTTTTCTCCCTTTTTTTATTTTTCCTTTTTTTCCCATTTTTCTCTTTTTTCCCTTTTCTAATTTTTTCTTTTTTCCCCATTTTTCCCATTTTTTCTCTTTTTTCCCTTTTTTTCTTTTTTCCCTTTTTCCCCCTTTTTTCCCCATTTTTTTTCTCTTTTTTTTCCCTTTTCCCCCTTTTTTTTCCCCTCCCCCCCTTTCCCCATTTTTCCCGGATTTTCCCCCAAAATTTTAATTTTTTAATTTTTTTTTCTCTCTCCCCTCCCCCACCCAGGGACGATCCCGACCCCCCCCCGGACCGGAGCTGCTCGGCCAAGGTGACCCCAAAAAATCCCCAAAAATCCCCAAAATCACCCAAAAATCCCCAAAATCACCCAAAAAATCCCCAAAACCTGCCCAAATCACCTAAAATCACCCAAAAATCAACCGAAATCACCCAAAAAAATCCCCAAAATCGCCAAAAAAATCCCGAAAATCACCCAAAAAATCCCCAAAACAGCCCCAAAAACCCCAAAACTGCCCCGAAATCGCCCAAATAAATCCCCAAAACTGCCCCAAAAATCTCCCGAATTTCCCCAAATTCCCGCGAAATTCCCAAATTTCCCCCCCAAATTCCCCTAAAATAACCAAAAAATCCTCCAAAAAATCCCCCAAATTTCCCCCCAAATCCCCAAATTTCCCCCCAATCTCCCAAATTCCTCCAAATCCCCCAAATTTCCCCCCAAATCCTCCCAAAAACCCCCAAATAAACCCCAAAAATCCCAAATTTTCCCCCAAAATCCCCAAAATTTCCCCCAAAATCCCCAAAATTTCCCCCCAAATCCCCAAATTTTTCCCCAAAAATCCCCGAATTTCCCCCCAAAATCCTCCCAAAACCCCAAAATAAACCCTCAAAATCCCAAAATCCCCCCAAATCCCCCCAACCAATTCCCCCCCAAAATCCCCCAAATTCCCCCCAAATCTTCCCAAAAACCCCAAAATAAACCCCCAATCCCCAAATTTCCCCCCCAAATCCCCCAAATTCCCCCCAAAATCCCCAAATTTTTCCCCAAAAATCCCCACATTCCCCCAAAATCCCCTGATTTCCCCCAAAATCCTCCCAAAAACCCCAAAAATCCCAAATTTTCCCCCAAAATCCCACAAATATTCCCCCAAATCCCCCAATTTCCCCCAAAATCCCCCAATTTCCCCCAAATCCCCCAAATTTCTGCCAAATCCCCCAAATTTTCTGCCAAATCCCCAAATTCCCCCCAAAATCCCCCAATTTTTCCCCCCCAAAATCCCCAAAATTTCCCCCAAAAACCCCCCAAAAACCCCAAAATAAACCCCCAAAAATCCCAAATTTCCCCAAATCCCCAAATTCCCCCCCAAAATCCCCCAAATCCCCCCCAAATCCTCCCAAAATTCCCAAAATCCCCCAAATTTCCCCCAAATCCCCCCAAAAACCCCAAAACAAACCCCAAAATCCCAAATTCCCCCCCAAATCCCCCAAATTCCCCCCAAAATCCCCAAATTTTCCCCCAAAAATCCCCACATTCCCCCAAAATCCCCGGATTTCCCCCCAAAATCCTCCCCAAAAACCCCAAAAATCCCAAATTTTCCCCCAAAATCCCTCAAATTTTCCCCCAAATCCCCCAATTTCCCCCCAAAATCCCCCAATTTCCCCCAAATCCCCCAAATTTTCTGCCAAATCCCCCAAATTTTCTGCCAAATCCCCAAATTCCCCCCAAAATCCCCCAATTTTTCCCCCCAAAATCCCCAAAATTTCCCCCCAAAATCCCCCCAAAAACCCCAAAATAAACCCCAAAAATCCCAAATTTTCCCCCAAATCCCCAAATTCCCCCCAAAATCCCCCAATTCCCCCCCCAAATCCTCCAAAATTTCCCAAAATCCCCCAAATTTCCCCCAAATCCCCCCAAAAACCCCAAAACAAACCCCAAAAATCCCCAAGTTCCCCCCCAAATCCCCCAAATTCCCCCCAAAATCCCCAAATTTTCCCCCCAAAATCCCCAAAATTTCCCCAAAATCCTCCCAAAAACCCCCAAATCAACCCCAAAAATCCCAAATTTCCCCCAAAATCCCCAAATTTTCCCCAAAATCGCCGAAATTCCCCCCAAATCCCCAAATTCCCCCAAAATCCCCCAAATTTTCCCCAAAATCCTCCCAAATTCCCCCCCAAAATCCCCAAATCTCCCAAATTTCCCCCCAAAATTTCCCAAATTCCCCCAAAAATCCCCCAAAATCTCCCAAAATCCCCCGAATTTCCCCCAAAATAAACCCAAAAATCCCCAAATTTTCCCCAAATTCCCCCAAATTCCCCCCAAAATCCCCCAGATTTCCCCCCAAATCTCCCAATTTTCCCCAAAAATCCCAAATTTTCCCCCCAAATCCCCAAATTCTCCCCTCCCCTCCCCCCCAGGTGCCCTCGGGGGTCTCCCCGCCCCTCCCCCCCCCCCGGAGCTGCCCCCCCCGGGCGCCGCTGGAGGAGCCCCCGGCCCCTCCCCCCCCGCCCCCTCCCCCACCCGGGCCCGGAGCCCGCAGGTAACGGGGGGAGGGGAATTTGGGAATTTGGGGGAAAATTTGGGGATATTTGGGGGATTTTTGGGGAAAATTTGGGGGATTTTGGGGGGAATTGGGGGGAATTTGGGGGATTTTTGGTGAAAATTTGGGGATTTGAGGGGAAATTTGGGGATTTGGGGGAAAATTTGGGATTTTTGGGGTTTATTTTGGGGTTTTGGGGGAAATTTCTGGGATTTTTGGGGGAAATTTCTGGGATTTTTGGGAAAATTTGGGGGGAAATTTTGGGGGGAATTTTGGGGGATTTTTGGGGAAAATTTGGGAGATTTTTGGGGGAATTTGGGAATTTTGGGGTTGGTTTGGGAAATTTTGGGGGAAATTTGGGGATTTGGGGGAAAATTTGGGGATTTGGGGGGAAATTTCTGGGATTTTTGGGGAAAATTTGGGGATTTTTGGGGAAATTTGGGGGATTTTGGGGGAAATTTGGGGGGAATTTGGGGAAAATTGGGAGATTTGGGAGAAATTTGGGGATTTTGGGGAAAATTTGGGGATTTGGGGGAATTTGGGAATTTTTGGGGAAATTTCTGGGATTTTTGGGGAAAATTTGAGGATTTGGGGGAAAATTGGGGGATTTGGGGATTTTTGGGGTTTTTGGGGGGATTTTGGGGGAAATTCGGGGATTTTGGGGGGAATTTGGGGGAAATTTGGGATTTTTGGGGGATTTTGGGGAAATTTCTGGGATTTTTTGGAAATTTCTGGGATTTTGGGGGGAATTGGGGGGAATTTGGGGATTTTTGGTGAAAATTTGGGGATTTGAGGGGAAATTTGGGGATTTTTGGGGAAAATTTGGGGATTTGGGGGGAATTTGGGGGATTTTGGGGGAATTTCTGGGATTTTGGGGGGGAATTTTGGGGATTTTGAGGAAAATTTGGGGATTTTGGGGGAAATATGGGGGAATTTGGGGGATTTTTTGGGGAAATTTGGGGATTTTATGGGAAATTTTGGGGAAAATTTGGGGAAAATTCAGGGATTTGGGGGAAAATTTGGGATTTTTGGGGTTTATTTTGGGGTTTTTGGGGGAAATTTCTGGGATTTTTGGGGGAAATTTCTGGGATTTTTGGGAAAATTTTGGGGGGAAATTTTGGGGGGAATTTGGGGGATTTTGGGGGGAATTTGGGGGATTTTGGGTAAATTTGGAGATTTTTGCGAGATTTTAGGGAAAATTTGGGATTTTTAGGGAAAATTTGGGGATTTGGGGGGAATTTGGGGAATTTTTGGGGAAATTTCTGGGATTTTTAGGGAAAATTCGGGGATTTTGGGGGAAGTTTGGGGGATTTGGGGGGAAAATTTGGGGATTTTGGGGGATTTGGGGGATAATTGGGGATTTTTGGGGGGAATTTGGGGGATTTTTGGGGAAATTTTGGGATTTTGGGGGAAAATTTGGGGATTTTATGGGAAATTTTGGGGAAAATTTGGGGAAAATTCAGGGATTTGGGGGGAAATTTGGTGGAAATTTGGGGATTTTTGGGTAAATTTGGGGATTTTTGGGAGATTTTAGGGAAAATTTGGGGATTTTTGGGGAAAATTTGGGGATTTGGGGGAAATTTTGGGGATTTTTGGGGAAATTTGGGGATTTGGGGGAAAATTTGGGGCATTTTGGGGGAAATTTGGGGGTTTTTGGGGGGAATTTGGGGATTTTGGGGGAAAATTCGGGGATTTTTGGGAAAATTTGGGGGGAAATTTTGGGGGGAATTTGGGGGATTTTTGGGGAAATTTGGGGATTTTGGGGGAAATTAGGGGATTTTATGGGAAATTTTGGGGAAAATTTGGGGAAAATTCAGGGATCTGGGGGGAAATTTGGGGATTTTTGGGGAGATTTTGGGGGAAATTTGGGAGATTGTGGGGGGATTTTGGGGGAAAATTTGGGGATTTGGGGGAAAATTTGGGGGATTTGGCGGGGAATTTGGGGGATTTTGGGGGGAATTTGGGAGATTTTTGGGGTTGGTTTGGGAAATTTTGGGGGAAATTTGGGGATTTTTGGGGAAAATTTGGGGGAAAATTTGGGGGATTTGGGGGGAAATTGGGGCATTTGGGGGGGAATTTTGGGGATTTTTGGGGGAAAATTTGGGGATTTGGGGAAAATTTGGGGATTTTTGGGGGAATTTGGGGGATTTTGGGGGGAATTTTGGGGATTTTTGGGGGAATTTGGGGATTTTTGGGAAAATTTGGGGATTTTTGGGGGGAAATTTTGGGGATTTTGGGGGGAATTTGGGGATTTGGGGGAAAATTCGAGAATTTTGGGGAAAATTTGGGGATTTTGGGGATTTTGGACGGAATTTGGGGATTGGGGGAAAATTTGGGGGATTTTGGGGAAAATTTGGGAATTTGGGGGAAAATTTGGGGATTTGGGGGGAAATTTGGGGGATTTTTGGGGAAATGGGAATTTTGGGGAATTTTGGGGAAATTGGGTGAATTTTGGGGATTTTGGGGGGAATTTTGGGGAATTTGGGGAAATTTTGGGGAAAATTTGGCAATTTTTGGGAAAATTTGGGGGATTTGGGGGGAATTTGGGAATTTTTGGGGTTGATTTTTGGGGATTTGGGAGGAAATTTGGGGGATTTTTGGGTAAATTTCTGGGATTTGGGGGAAAATTTGGGGGATTTTGGGAGGAATTTGGGAGAATTTTTGGGAGATTTGGGTGGAAATTTGGGGAAAATCCGAGGATTTTTTGGACTTTATTTTGAGCTTTTGGGGGGAAATTTTGGGGAAAAATTTGGGAATTTTTGGGAAGATTTTTTGGAAATTTTGGGGGGGATTTGGGGGGAATTTTTGGGGTTGGTTTGGGGGGGATTTGGGACAAAATTTGAGCTTTTTTTTCTCCCCATTTTTTCCTCTTTTCCCGCCAATTTGAGGGGCCCTGTGTGGGCGTGGCCTCCTTTGGCCCCGCCCCTTCCACCCCGGAAATTCCCTTTTTTCTCTTTTTTTTCCCTTTTTTTCTCATTTTATCCCCAATTTTTTTTTATTTTCCCGCGCACCCAGAAGTGGGGGAGGGGCAGCGCGGCCCCGCCCCTCCCCCACCCCGGAAATTCTGGTTTTTTCCCGTTTTTTCCCCGTTTTTCCTCATTTTTCCCCCGATTTTTTTTTCCCTTCCCAGGCTCCCCCGCGCCCCCGGACTCGGGGGCGGAGCCGGGCGGGGGCGTGGCCTCTCTTGGCCCCGCCCCTTCCACCCCGGAAATCCCTTTTTTGTCCCTTTTTCTCTCATTTTCTCCCCAATTTTTTTTTATTTTCCCGCGCACCCTGGGGTGGGGGATGGGCAGCGTGGCCGCGCCCCTCCCCCACCCCGGAAATTCCCATTTTTTTCCCATTTTTTCCTCATTTTTCTCCCGATTTTTCTTTCCCTTCCCAGGCTCCCCCGCGCCCCCGGACTCGGGGGCGGAGCCGGTCGGGGCGTGGCCTCTCTTGGCCCCGCCCCTCCTCCACCCCGGAAATCCCTTTTTTTTCCCTTTTTTTCTCATTTTCTCCCCAATTTTTTTTTATTTTCCCGCGCACCCGATGGTGGGGGAGGGGCAGCGTGGCCCCGCCCCTCCCCCACCCCGAAAATTCCCTTTTTTTCCCATTTTTTCCCCGTTTTCCCTCATTTTTCCCCCGATTTTTTTTCCCCTTCCCAGGGTCCCCCGTGCCCCCAGACTCGGGGGCGGAGCCAGGCGGGGGCGTGGCCTCGCTTGGCCCCGCCCCTCCGCCACCCCGGAAATTCCCTTTTTTTCCCTTTTTTTCTCATTTTCTCCCCAAATTTTTTATTTTTCCCGGGGGTGGGGGTGGGGCCTCTCCCGCCGCCCCTCCCCCACCCCGAAAATTCCCATTTTTTCCTTTTTTTTCCCATTTTTTCCCCGTTTTTCCTCATTTTTCCCCCGATTTTTTTTCCCTTCCCAGGCTCCCCCGCGCCCCCAGAATCGGGGGCGGAGCCGGTCGGGGGCGTGGCCTCGCTTGGCCCCGCCCCCTTTCCACCCCGGAAATCTCTTTTTTTTCCCATTTTCTCTCATTTTCTCCCCAAATTTTTTTTATTTTTCCCGGGGTGGGGGTGCGGCCTCCCCCGCCGCCCCTCCCCCACCCCGGAAATTCTGGGTTTTCCCCATTTTTTCCTCATTTTTCTCACGATTTTTTTTTTCCCTTCCCAGGCTCCCCCGCGCCCCCAGACTCGGGGCGGAGCCGGGCGGGGGCGTGGCCTCTCTTGGCCCCGCCCCCCTTCCACCCCGGAAATCCCTTTTTTTTCCCTTTTTTTTCTCATTTTGTCCCCAAATTTTTTTTATTTTCCCGCTCACCCGGAAGTGGGGGATGGGCAGCGCGGCCCCGCCCCTCCCCCACCCCATAAATTCCCCTTTTTTCCCATTTTTTCCCCGTTTTTCCTCATTTTTCCCCCGATTTTTTTTTTCCCTTCCCAGGCTCCCCCGCGCTCCCGGACTCGGGGGCGGAGCCGGTCGGGGGCGTGGCCTCGCTTGGCCCCGCCCCTCCTCCACCCCGGAAATCCCTTTTTTTCCCATTTTTTCTCATTTTCTCCCCAAATTTTTTTTATTTTTCCCGGGGGTGGGGGTGGGGCCTCCCCCGCCGCCCCTCCCCCACCCCGGAAATTCCCATTTTTTCCGCGTTTTCCCTCATTTTTTCTCCCGTTTTTTTTTCCCTTCCAGGCTCCCCCGCGCCCCCGGACTCGGGGGCGGAGCCGGGCGGGGGCGTGGCCTCGCTTGGCCCCGCCCCTCCGCCGCCGCTGTGGGGTTTCCCATGGTTCCACGGGACGCTGCCGCGCATGCGCGCCGCCCAGCTGGTGCTGCAGGGGGGGAGGGGCGGGCACGGCGCCTTCCTGGTGCGGCAGAGCGAGAGCCGGAAGGGCGAGCACGTGCTGACCTTCAACTTCCGGGGCAAGGCCAAGGTGGGAAAAATGGGGGGAAAAACCCAAAATTTGGGGAAAATAGGAAAAAAAATGGGGAAAAACGGTGAAAAAATGGGGATTTTAGGTCAAAAAATGGGGATTTTGGGTGGAAAATTGGAGATTTTGGGTCAAGAAATGGGGATTTGGGGTGAAAAAATGGAGGGTTTAAGGCCAAAAATGGGGATTTTATGATCAAAAATTGGGGTTTTTGTGGTCAAAATTGGGGATTTTTGGTGAAAAAATGGGGATTTTTGGGTCAAAAAATGCGGATTTGGGGTGAAAAAATGGGGGATTTTGGGTCAAGAAATAGGGATTTTGGGTGGAAAAATGGGGATTTTGTGGTCAAAAATGGGGATTTTATGGTTAAAAAATTGGTGAAAAATCCCAGAAATTGGGAAAAAATGTTAAAAAAGTGGGGTTTTTTGGGTTTTTCCCATTTTTTCCTGCTTTTCACCCATTTTTGGGGTCAGCCTCTCCATTTCTGGCCTTTGTCTCCCCATTTTTGGTGGTTTTACCCCATTTTTGGGTGTTCTTATCTCATTTTTGGGGTATTTTATCTCATTTTTGGGGTTTTTTTACCGGGTTTTTTGGGGTTTTTTCCCATTTTGGGGTATTTTATCCGGGTTTTTTTTTATTTTTTCCCGTTTTTGGAGGTTTTCACCCCGTTTTTTGGTGTTTTTCTGCCCCCCCAGCACCACCGGCTGTCGCTGAACGAGGCCGCCCAGTGCCGGCTGCAGCACCTCTGCTTCCAGAGCCCATTTTTGGGGGGGTTTTCCCATTTTTGGTGGGTTTTTCCCATTTTTTCCTGGTTTTCACCCATTTTTGGGATCAGTCTCCCCATTTCTGATATTTCTCTGCCTGATTTTGGTAGTTTTACCCCATTTTTTTGCCATTTTTCCCCATTTTTCCCCATTTTTTTCCCATTTTTTTGTGGGTTTTTTTCCCATTTTTTGCCATTTTTTCCCATTTTTCCGCATTTTTTCCCCATTTTTTGCCGTTTTTTTCCCATTTTTTCCCCTTTTTTTTGTGGTTTTTTTTTTCCCATTTTCTCCATTTTTCCCCCATTTTTTTGTGGTTTTTTCCCATTTTTTCCTGGTTTTCACCCATTTTTGGGGTCAGACTTTCCGTTTTTAGCATCGGACTCTCCATTTCTGGCCTTTCTCTCCCCGATTTTGGTGGTTTTACCCCATTTTTGGGTGTTCTTATCTCATTTTTGGGGTATTTTATCCGGGTTTTTTGGGGTTTCTTCCCATTTTGGGGGGGTTTTTTTTGGTTTTTTTGGGGTTTTTTTGGTTTTTTCCCGTTTTTTGAGGTTTTCACCCCGTTTTTCGCCCCCCAGCACCTGCGGCTGTCGCTGAACGAGGCCGCCCAGTGCCGTGTGCAGCACCTCTGCTTCCAGAGCCCATTTTTGGGGGGTTTTTTCCCATTTTTAGTGGGTTTTTCCCATTTTTTCCTGCTTCTCACCCATTTTGGGATCGGTTTCCCCATTTCTGGTATTTCTCTGCCTGATTTTGGTGGTTTTACCCCATTTTTTCCCATTTTTTCCAATTTTTTTGCCTTTTTTCCCATTTTTTTCCCCATTTTTTCACCTTTTTTCCCCATTTTTTTTGTGGGTTTTTTTTTCCCATTTTTTCCCATTTTTTCCCATTTTTTTGCCGTTTTTTCACCTTTCTTCCCCTTTTTTTTTGTGTTTTTTTCCCCATTTTTTCGCCTTTTTTTCCCCTTTTTTTTTTGTAGGTTTTTTTTTCCCATTTTTTCTTGCTTTTCACCCATTTTTGGGGTCAGCCTCTCCATTTTTGGCCTTTCTCTCCCCATTTTTGACAGGTTTACCCCATTTTTGGCTGTTCTTCTCTCATTTTTGGGGTATTTTATCCGGGTTTTTTGGGTTTTTTCCCATTTTTTGGGGGTTTTTTACCGTTTTTTTGGGGTTTTTTCCCCATTTTTGGAGGTTTTCACCCCGTTTTTCGCCCCCCAGCACCTGCGGCTGTCGCTGAACGAGGCCGCCCAGTGCCGGGTGCAGCACCTCTGGTTCCAGAGCATCTTCGACATGCTGGAGCACTTCCGGGTGCACCCCATCCCCCTGGAGTCGGGGGGGCCCAGCGACGTCACCCTGCTCAGCTACGTGGTGGCTTCCAACCGCCTCCAGGGTCAGCAAAGGGTTAAATTTGGGATAATTTGGGTTAAATTGGGATTTTGGGGGGATTTGGGGGGTTGGGGGCCCAGCAACGTCACCCTGCTCAGCTACGTGGTGGCCTCCAACCGCCTCCAGGGTCAGCAAAGGGTTAAATTTGGGTGAAATTTGGGTTAAATTTGGGTTAATTTGGGGTTAAATTGGGGTTTTGGGGGATTTTGGGGGGGTTTGGGGGGTTGGGGGTCTCAGGGGTCTCACCCTGCTCAGCTACGTGGTGGCTTCAGGGTCAGCAAAGGGTGAAATTTGGGTTAAATTTGGGTTAAATTTGGGTTAATTTGGGGTTTTGGGGGAGTTTTGGGGGGATTTTGGGGGGGTTTGGGGGTCCCAGGGGGTTTGGGGGTCTCCCCCTGCTCAGCTACGTGGTGGCCTTGGGCAGGAGTCATGGTCAGGAAGGGGTTAAATTTGAGTTAAATTGGGATTTTGGGGGGAATTTGGGGGTCCAGAAGGGATTTGGGGAGATTTTGGGGGTCCCAGAAGGGATTTGGGGGGTCCCAGGGGGGATTTTGGAGGTCCCAGGGGGGATTTTGGGGGTCCCGGGGGGGTCTGGGGGTCTCAGTGACATCACCCTGCTCGGCCTCCAACCAGCTCCAGGGTCAGCAAAGGGTTAAATTGGGGTGAAATTGGGATTTTTGGGGGAATTTGGGGGTCCCAGAAGGGGTTTGGGGGTCCCAGGGGTCTCCCCCTGCTCAGCTACGTGGTGGCTTCCAACCGGCTCCAGGGTCAGCAAAGGGTTAAATTTGGGTGAAATTTGGGTGAAATTTGGGTTAAATTGGGGTTAATTTGGGGTTTTGGGGGAGTTTTGGGGGTCTCAGGGGGTTTGGGGGTCCCAGAAGGGATTTGGGGGGTTTGGGGGTTGGAGGTCTCCCCCTGCTCAGCTACGTGGTGGCCTCCAATCGGCTCCAGGGTCAGCAAAGGGTTAAATTTGGGTTAAATTTGGGGTTAATTTGGGGTTTTGGGGGGTTTTGGGGGTTTGGGGGTCCCACCCTGCTCAGCTACGTGGTGGTTTCTGGCAGGAGTCATGGTCAGGAAAGGGTTAAATTTGGGGTTAAATTTGGGTTAATTTTGGGGTTTTGGGGGATTTGGGGTTTTGGGGTCTCAGGAGGGTTTGGGGGTCTCCCCCCTGCTCATCTATGTGGTGGCCTCCAACCGCCTCCAGGGTCAGCAAAGGGTTAAATTTGGGTGAAATTGGGTTAATTTGGGTTAATTTGGGGTTTTGGGGGAGTTTTGGGGGGGTTTTGGGGGTCTCAGGGGGTCCCAGGGGTCTCCCCCTGCTCAGCTACGTGGTGGCTTCAGGGTCAGCAAAGGGTTAAATTTGGGTGAAATTTGGGTTAAATTGGGGTTAAATTGGGTTTTGGGGGAGTTTTGGGGGGGTTTGGGGGGTTGGGGGTCTCAGGGGTCTCACCCTGCTCAGCTACGTGGTGGCTTCAGGATCAGGAAAGGGTTAAATTGGGGTAAATTGGGGTTAAATTGGGGTTTTGGGGGAGTTTTGGGGGATTTTGGGGGGGTTTGGGGGTCTCAAGAGGGTTTGGGGGTCTCCCCCTGCTCAGCTACGTGGTGGTTTTTGGCAGGAGTCACAGTCAGCAAAGGGTTAAATTGGGGTGAAATTGGGATTTTTGGGGGAATTTGGGGGTCCCAGAAGGGATTTGGGGGGTTTGGGGGTCTCAGGAGGGATTTTGGGGGTCCAGGGGGGATTTTGGGGGTCCCGGGGGGGGTTTGGGGGTCTCAAAGGTCTCCCCCTGCTCAGCCTCCAAGTGGCTCCAGGGTCAGCAAAGGGTTAAATTTGGGTTAAATTTGGGTTAATTTGGGGTTTTGGGGGGAGTTTTGGGGGAGTTTTGGGGGATTTTGGGGGGTTGGGGGTCCCAGGGGGTTTGGGGGTCTTCCCCTGCTCAGCTACATGGTGGCTTCCAATCGGCTCCAGGGTCAGCAAAGGGTTAAATTTGGATTTTGGGGAAGATTTGGGGAGATTTTGGGGGTCCCAGAAGGGATTTTGGGGGTCTCAGGAGGGTTTGGGGGTCCCACCCTGCTCAGCTACGTGGTGGCTTCCAACCGCCTCCAGGGTCAGCAAGGGGTTAAATTTGGGTGAAATTTTGGTTAAATTTGGGTTAAATTGGGGTTAAATTGGGGTTTTGGGGGAATTTGGGGAGATTTTGGGGGTCCCAGAAGGGGTTTTGGGGAATTTGGGGAGATTTTGGGGGTCCCAGGGGGGTTTGGGGGTCCCAGGGTCTCACCCTGCTCGGCCTCCAACCAGCTCCAGGGTCAGCAAAGGGTTAAATTGGGGTGAAATTGGGGTTTTGGGGGAGTTTTGGGGGGGTTTGGTGGGGATTTGGGAGATTTTGGGGATCTCAGGGGGGTTTTGGGGGTCTCAGGAGGGTTTGGGGGTCTCAGCGACGTCACCCTGCTCAGCTACGTGGTGGCTTCCAACCGGCTCCAGGGTCAGCAAGGGGTTAAATTTGGGTGAAATTGGGGTTAAATTTGGGTTAATTTGGGGTTAAATTGGGATTTTGGGGGGGATTTGGGGGGTTGGGGGGCCCAGCGACGTCACCCTGCTCAGCTACGTGGTGGCCTCCAACCGCCTCCAGGGGTCAGCAAAGGGTTAAATTTGGGTGAAATTGGGGTTTTGGGGGATTTTGGGGGGGATTTGGGGAGATTTTGGGGTCCCAGGGGGTTTTGGGGGTCTCAGGAATCTCCCCCTGCTCAGCTACGTGGTGGCTTCCAATCGGCTCCAGGGTCAGCAAAGGGTTAAATTTGGGTTAAATTTGGGTTAATTTTGGGGTTTTGGGGGAGTTTTGGGGGATTTTGGGGGGGTTTGGGGGTCTCAGGGGGTTTGGGGGTCTCACCCTGCTCAGCTCCGTGGTGGCCTCCAACCGCCTCCAGGGTCAGCAAAGGGTTAAATTTGGGTGAATTTGGGGTTTTGGGGGATTTTGGGGGGATTTGGGAGAT
>WQNJ02000478.1:0-42478 GCA_016584745.2 Phylloscopus trochilus trochilus | reverse complement strand
GGGGCAAAGCTGCCCCCCCTGAGCCCCCAAATCCCCCTGAGCCCCCCACTCAAATGGGGCAAAGCTGCCCCCCCTGAGCCCCCAAATCCCCCCGAGCCCCCCACTCAAACTGGGAAGAGCTGGCCCCCTGAATCCCCTGAGCCTTCCTGAGCCCCCCAAATCCCCCAAATCCCCCTGGCCCCCAACTCAAACAGGGCAAACCTGCCCCCCCCCTAAGCCCCCTAGCCCCCTAAATGCCCCCCGAGCCCCCCACTCAAAGGGGACACAGCTGCCCCCCTGAACCCCCTGAGACCCCCACTCAGACTGGGAGCAGCCTCCTCTGAGCCCCCCACGCCCCTCAAATCCCCCCAAGCCCCCCACTCAAAGTGGGAACAGCTTCCTCTGAGCCTTCCTGAGCCCCCAAATCCCCCTGAGCCCCCCACTCAAAGAGGGCAAAGCTGCCCCCCCAAGCCCTCTGAGCTCCCCGAGACCCCACTCAGACTGGACACAGCTGCCCCCCTGAGCCCCCCGAGTCTTCCTGAGCTCCCTGGCCCCCAGATCCCCCCGAGCCCCCCAAGCCCCGTGAATTTCCCGAGCCCCCTGAGCCCCCCACTCAGACTGGGAACAGCCACCCCCTCTGAGCCCCCTGAGTCTTCTGAGCCCCCCAAGACCCCCAAGCCCCTGAGCCCCCCGGCCCCCCACTCAGACTGGGAACAGCCACCCCCCTGAGCCCTCCCCGAGCCCCCCGAGCCCCCCGGCCCCCCACTCAGACTGGGAACAGCCACCCCCCTGAGCCCCCCCCGAGCCCCCCGAGCCCCCGGCCCCCCACTCACGCTCGGCGCAGCCGGCCCCCCCGGAAGGCCGTCATGCTGCAGTCGCAGGTGAAGCCGTCCCACTGCTGCAGGCAGGACCCCCCCGTGGGCACACGAGTCCTCGGCGCACGTCGTGCTGGGGCCTGGGGGAGGGGGGGCGCACCGGGCTCGTGGGGACCCCCCCGGCCTCCCCCAAACCCGACCCAGGCGGTTTTGGGGAGGGGGGGGTGGGGGCCTCTCCATGGGTGACCTTAAATCCCCACCTTTGTGCCCCCCCCCCCGTGTCCTGAGCACCCCCACCGGGGGCTGGGCACCCCCCAAACCCCTCCTCGGACACTGCTTTGTGCCCCCACGCCCCCCCAGACACCCCCCCAAAAAAAAACCCGGACCCCTGTGCCCCCACCCCATATCCCTGTACCCCCGGACCCCTCTGCCCCTCTCAGCGCCCCCCAGTTCTCACCATCCAGCCCCCAGACCTCCCCGTGCCCCCCAGTTCTCACTGTCGCAGCCCCCCCTGTACATTCCCCACGCCCTAAAGCCCCCCAGACCCCCCAGACCCCCCCCGTGCTCCCCAATTCTCACTGTCGCAGCCCCCAGACCCCCCCGTGCCCCCCAATTCTCACCGTCGCAGCCCCCCTGTACATTCCCCATGCCCTAAAACCCCAGACCCCCCCGTGCCCCCCAATTCCCACTGTCCCAGCCCCCCCCGCACATTCCCGACATCCCAAACCCCCCAGACCCCCCCGTGCCCCCCCACGTGCCCCCAATTCTCACCGTCCAGCCCCCCCCGCACATTCCCGACATCCCAAAGCCCCCAGACCCCCCCGTGCCGCCCCCTCCTCACCGTCGCAGCCCCCCCCTGCACATTCCCCACACCCTAAAGCCCCCGTGCCCCCCCCGTGCCGCCCCCTCCTCACCGTCGCAGCCCCTCCTCACGTCCCCCACGCGTCTCAGCGCGTCCCCCAGCAGGTCGGGCAGGCGCCCGTTGAGGTCCAGCGAGGCCAGGCAGCCCCGGAAGCCCCCCCGCGAGGCACCAGGCGCGGGGAGGCGGCCCAGGAGCCCCGGGCTGACCCCCCCCGACGTACAGCTCACCTGGGGGGGGCACGGGGGGGCGTCACCTGGGGGGCGCTGACCACTCAGAGCGGCCCCTCCTCCCCCCAACCCCACCCCCCCCCGACCTGACCTGGTGGGGGTCGCGCTGAGGGAGACCCCGCCGTGTGGGGGTTGTTGTTGTGCCACCCCCCGGTGTGCGGGGGGGACACACCTGAGGGACACACCTGGGAGGGGGGTCATTGATGGGGGAGGAGACAACCCCATGGGTGCCCCACTGGGGTCACCCCCACTGTGCCCCCTCCCAGCCACCCGGGGGCCATCCCCACAGCTGTGCCCACACCCAGGTGTGCCCCAGGTGTGTCCCCAGGTGTGTCCCCAGGTGTGTCCCCAGGTGTGTCCCCAGGTGTGTCACCAGGTGTGTCCCCAGGTGTCCCCAGAGGTGTCCTCCAGGTGCCCCCAGGTGTGTCCCAGGTATGTCCCCGGTGCCCCCAGGTGTGCCCCAGGTGTTGTCCCAGGTGCCCCAGGTGTGCCCCAGGTGTGTCCCCAGGTATGTCCCCAGGTGTGTCCCAGGTGCCCCCAGGTGTCCCCAGGTGTGTCCCAGGTGCCCCCAGGTGTCCCCAGGTGTGTCCGGGGCTCTCACCCTTGAGCTGCAGCCCGCGGGCCCCCTGCCCGTGCTGGGTCAGGGTGCACATGGGTACCCACACACTGTACCCTCCCCCAGGTGCCCCAGGTGTGTTCCTAGCTGTCCCCAGGTGTCCCCCAGGTATGTCCCAGGTCCCCCAGGTGCCCCAGGTGTGTTCCCAGCTGTCCCCCAGGTGCCCCAGCTGTGTCCCACGTCCCCCAGGTGTCCCCCAGGTGTGCCCCAGCTGTCCCCCAGGTGTGTCCCAGGTGTGTCCGGGGCTCTCACCCTTGAGCTGCAGCCCGCGGGCCCCCTGCCCGTGCGTGTCCCAGGTGCCCCCAGGTGTCCCCAGGTGTCCCCCAGGTGCCCCCAGGTGTCCCCAGGTGTCCCCCAGCTGTCCCCAGGTGTGTTCCCAGCTGTCCCCCAGGTGTCCCCCAGGTGTCCCCAGGTATGTCCCAGATGTCCCCAGCTGTGTCCCATGTCCCTCAGCTGTCTGGCCCCCAGCTGTCCCCCAGGTGTGCCCCCAGGTGTGTCCCAGGTGTCCCTCAGCTGTCTGTCCCCCAGGTGCCCCAGGTGTGTCCCAGGTGTGTCCGGGGCTCTCACCCTTGAGCTGCAGCCCGCGGGCCCCCTGCCCGTGCTGGGTCACGGGTCTCCCGTCCACAGCGCAGCCCGTGCAGGGCCCCCCCCCTCCCTGGCCACGGCCACCTCGTGCCAGCGCCCGTCGTGCAGCGGCTGCTCCGAGTTCCCCTTCATCAGCGAGGGGGCCCTCGCCCAGGCTCGAACACGTAGTGGATGTACCTGCAAGGGGAGGGGAGGGGGGGCGTGGCCTCGTGGGGCGTGGCCTCGGGAAGGTGGGGACTCACCTGAGGGCGGGGGAACGCCCCCCACCCACCCACCCACCCAATACAGGGCGTGTAACTGGGCTGGGGGCGTGGCCAAATGGTGGGGGTGTGGCCACATCTGGGTGTGGTCGTTGTGGGCGTGGCCTGAGCCAAGAGGAGGGGCTTGAGCCAAGGGGGCGGAGCCTAAGGCTGGGTGGGCACTGTGGGGTGGGGGGGGGGGTCCCTGAGGGCTGAGGGGGTCTCAAGGTCCCCAGGGGGAGTTACGGGGTCCCCAGGACCTCCCTGGTGTCCCAGGACGTCCAGGAGATCCCCAGAAGGTTCAGGAGGTCCCCAGGTGGTTCCCGAGGTGCCCAGGACCTCCCTGGTGTCCCCAGGACGTCCAGGAGATCCCCAGAAGGTTCAGGAGGTCCCCAGGTGTCTCCTGAGGTCCCAGGTGGTTTCCAAGGTCCCCAGGACCTCCCTGGTGTCCCCAGGACATCCAGGAGATCCCCAGAAGGTTCAGGAGGTCCTCAGGTGGTTCCCGAGGTGGTTCCCAAGGTCCCCAGATGGTTCCCGGGGTCCCCAGACCTCCCTGGTGTTCCCAGGACATCCAGGAGATCCCAGAAGGTTCAGGAGGTCCCAAGAAGGTTCCCAAGGTCCCCAGGTGGTTCCCGAGGTGCCCAGGACCTCCCTGGTGTCCCCAGCTGGTCCCTGACATCCCCAGGACATCCCCAAGTGGCTCCCAAAATCCCCAAGACCCCCCCCCGCCCCCCACACGTGCTCCCTGAGCTCCCCAGGTGCTCCCCAAGCGCCCCACAGGCCTCCCCAAGACCCGTGAGGAGCTCCCCAGCAGTGGGAACCCACCCACCCAAGACCCCTGAGGTCCCCAGGACCACCCCTCACCCCTTGACCAGCTCGACCACCAGGAAGTCGGAGCCGCTGCCGCCGTTGAAGAGGATGAGGCCGTCGGGCGCCGTGGTCTTGAACTGGAAGAAGAGGTGGAAGGAGGCGAAGGCCTGGAGCGTGGCCAGCGCCACGTAGGAGCCGCGGCCCCCGAAGGCCACCGGGTCGGCCACGATGGCGCGGCGGCCGAAGCGGGCGTTGAGCTCGCAGGAGCTGATGTCGCCGTCGCGGCAGAGGTCCAGGTAGGGCAGCCCGTTGAAGAGCAGCCCGCTGAGGTGGCCCAGGAAGTTGGAGGGCACCACGGCCAGGAAGCGCCGCTCGGTGACGATGCCGGTCTCGATGTTGTGGAACTCCAGGCGGGTGTGCGAGCCCGACAGCTGTCCTGGGGTGGCGGGGGGACACCGGGGCAGGGAGGGTCACCGGGAGCGTGAGGAGCCGTGGGTGTCACCTCGCCACCGTCCCGTTCAGCCGTGGGTTGGTGGAGCTCCAGGCTACATGTTGTGGTCTCACAGGGCTGGTGACCTCGTCCCCGTGCACCCGTGTCCCCATGGACCTTCAGCCATGTCCCCATGGACCTGGTCACCTCATCCCTGTGCACCCATGTCCCCATGGGCCTTCATCCCCATCCCCAAGGACCTTCACCCCTGTCCCCATGGACCTCCAGCCATGTCACCATGGACATTCATCCCTGTGCACCCATGTCCCCATGGGCCTTCATCCCATCCCCATGGACCTTCAGCCATGTCCCCATGGACCTTCACCCTGTCCCCATGGGCCTTCACCCCTGTCCCCATGGAACCTTCAGCATGTCACCATGGACATTCATCCCTGTCCCCATGGACCTTCACCCCTGTCCCCATGGGCCTTCATCCCCATCCCATGGACCTTCAGCCATGTCCCCATGGACCTCCAGCCATGTCACCATGGACCTGGTCACCTCATCCCCGTGCACCATGTCCCCATGGGCCTTCATCCCTGTCCCCATGGGCCTTCAGCCATGTCCTCATGGGCCTTCAGCCATGTCCTCATGGTCCTTCAGCCATGTCCTCATGGACCTGGTCACCTCGTCCCCATACGCCCATGTCCCCATGGACCTTCACCCCTGTCCCCAAGGACCTTCATCCCTGTCCCCATGGGCCTTCACCCCTGTCCCCATGGACCTTCAGCCATGTCACCATGGACCTGGTCACCTCATCCCCATGCACCCATGTCCCCATGGGCCTTCATCCCTGTCCTCCAAGGACCTTCATCCTTGTCCCAAGGAGCTTCGTCCATGTCACATAGACCCGCTTCATCCCTGTCCCCATGGGCCTTCATCCCTGTCCTCATAGACCTTCAATCCTGTCCTCATGGACTTTCTTCCATGTCATATGGACCTTCAGCCATGTCCTCATGGACCTGGTCACCTTGTCCCTGTACACCCATGTCCCCACCAGGGACCTTCATCCCTGTCATCCCTGTCATCCCTGTCCCCATGGACCTTCTTCCATGTCACCATGGACCTTCTTCATCCCTGTCCCCATGGGTCTTCAGCCCTGTCCCCATGGACCTGGTCACCTCATCCCCGTGCACCCATGTTCCCCACCGTGGACCTTCAGCCATGTCCCTCATGGACCTTCATCCCTGTCCCAAGGGCCTCCATCCCTGTCCCCACGGACCTGCAGCCCCACTGGCCGTGTCTCCATGGACCTGAGCCCCCCGTGACCCCAGGAGCCCAGGCCAAGGCCCCCCCGCCCCGTCCCCGCGGTGTCACCTTCGACGGTGACGTTGTCCACGGCGAGCTGGAGGCTGCGCCCGCGCCGGGCCACCCGCACCGAGTGCCACTCGTTGTCATCCAGCCGCTGCCCCGCGAACAGCGTCTCGGGGCCCTTGCCTGGGGCAGCGGGGACAGCAGGGACACCGGTGACACCGGGGACACCGGGGACACTGGTGACACCGGGGACACCAGGGACACCAGAGACACCAGGGACACCGGGGACACCGGGGACACCGGGACAGCAGGGACACCGGGGACGCCGGGGACACCGGGGACACCGGGGACAGCAGGGACAGCAGGGACAGCAGGGACACTGGGGACACTGGGGACACCAGGGACACCGGTGACACTGGGGACACCGGTGACACCGGGGACACCAGGGACAGCAGGGACACTGGTGACACCGGGGGACACCGGGGACAGCAGGGACACCGGGGACAGCAGGGACACCGGTGACACTGGTGACACCGGGGACACCGGGGACACTGGGGACACCGGGGACACCAGGGACACCGGGGACAGCAGGGACACCAGTGACACCGGGGACACCGGGGACAGCAGGGACACCGGGGACACTGGGGACACCGGGGACACCGGGGACAGCAGGGACACCGGTGACACCGGGGACACCGGCGACACCAGGGACACTGGGGACAGCAGGGACAGCAGGGACACCAGTGACACCAGGGACACTGGGGACAGCAGGGACACCAGGGACACCAGGGACACCAGGGACAGGGGACACCAGGGACACCAGGGACACTGGGGACACCAGGGACACCAGGGACACCAGGGACACCAGGGACAGGGGGACACCAGGGACGCCAGGGACACACTGGGCACACTGGGGACGGCAGGGACACCAGGGACACTGGTGACACCGGGGACAGGGGGACACAGAGGACAGGGGGACACAAGGACACCGGGGGACACCAGTGACGCCAGGGGACAGCAGTGACACCAGCGGACACTGGAGGGACACCACTGCCCCAGGGACAATGAGACACCAGTGACACCAGGGGACACCACTGCACTGGTGACACCACGGCACTGGGGGACACGGCTGCAGCAGGGACCCTGGGTGACACCAGGGGACACCAGGTGACACTGAGGGACACCAGGTGACACAGGGACTCTGGGTGACGTCAGGGGACACCAGATGGCACTGAGGGACACCAGGTGACACCAGGGGACACCAGTGACACTGAGGGACACCAGGTGACACCAGGGACTCTGGGTGATGTCAGGGGACACCAGATGGCACTGAGGGACACCAAGTGACACCAGGGGACACCAGTGACACTGAGGGACACCAGGTGACACCAGGGACTCTGGGTGACACCAGGGGACACCAGGTGACACTGAGGGACACCAGGTGACACCAGGGACTCTGGGTGACACCAGGACACCAGTAACACCAGTGACCTCGGGGGACAGCACTATTCTAGGGACACTGGGCCACCAGTACGGGTGACACCGTAGCAGCCGGTGGCACTGGGTGGCACTGGGTGGCACCAGACATCCAAGGCCAGGTGACAACAGCCCAGGTGACAACCCGGGGACACGGCTCAGGTGCGAACCTGAACCCCAAACACACCTGTGCACCTCAGGGGGGGGGTTCCCGGCCCTTGGGGGGGGTCAGGAGGGGTCTGGGGGTCCCTGTGGAACCTTTGGGGTGTCCCAGGGGGATCCAGGTGACACCGGGGACTGTCCCCAGATGTCCCCAAGGTGTGTCCCAAGGGGTGTTTGGGGGTGTTCACAGGGGGGTTCGGGGGTGTCTCGGGGGTGGGGTTCGGGGGGCTGGGGTGTCTCGGGGGGGGGGGGGGTTGGGGGGTGTTCCAGGGGTGTCCCGGGGGTTCGGGGGTGTCCCGGGGGTGTCCCCGGGCGGGGGTGGCACTTACTGGGGTGACAGCCCACGCGGACACAGTCTGGGAGAGAAGAGACGGGTCAGGCCCTTCGCAGCCGCCGCCAGGGGGCGCCCCGGGGACGGGGGGGGGGGGCGGCCGTGGGGGGGGGCGAGGTGCCAGAGACGGGGGGGGCTGGGAGAGACTGGGATGGACTGGGAGAGACTGGGATGGGATTGGGATGGGATTGGGAGGGACTGGGGGGGACTGGATGGATTGGGAGGGACTGGGATGGGATTGGGATGGACTGGGAGAGACTGGGATGGGATTGGGATGGATTGGGATGGACTGGGAGGGACTGGGAGGGACTGGTTTAGGGGGTCTCTGGCACCTCGCGGGGGGCGCGGCCGCCCTGAGGGCCCAGCCCGGGGGGTCCCGGGGGGATCCGGACCCAGGGCTGGGCCCCCCCTCGTCAACCGCTGCGGGGCGGGGGGGGGGCAAACGCCGGGACCCGGGGGGGACCCCAATTCCTTGGGGGGGACCCCAATCCCATAAAGGGTCCCCAACCCCTTAGGGGGGGTCCCCAGCTCCCTGGGGGGGTCCCAATCCCATGGGGGGGGTCCCAATCCCATCGGGGGGTCCCAATCACATGAGGGGGGGTCCCCACCTTGCAGAGGTCCTGCAGCCCCATGGGGGTCCCCCCCCCAATGGAAGGGGCTGCAGGAGGGGTCCCCGACTCTGGGGGGGTCCCCAATCCTCTGGGGGGGACCCTCAACCCCTCGGGGGGTCCCGGCGCTGTGCCCCGAGTGGCAGCGGGGGGGTCACGAAGGCCCCAATCCCGGGGGGAGGGGAGGGGAGGGGACACCGAGCTGGCTCTGGTGACGCCCCCAGGGCCAGTTTGGGGGTCCCAGGTGCGATTCTGGGGGTGCCTGGCACCGTCTGGGGGTCGTGAGCAGCTTGAGCACCTTTGGGGAAGTTTTGGGGTCCCAGGCACCAACTCAGCTGTTTTGGGATCACGAGAACGGACCCAGACCCCCATTTCGGGGAACAATTCTGGGACCTGGGTACCTTTTTTGGGGTCCTGAGCATCACTCTGGGCTCCCAGGCACCAACCTGGGGGCCACAGCAGTTTTGGGGGTGCTTAGGGATCCCAAGAATCAACGTGACCATTTTCTTTTGGGGGGGGAGTCATAAGAACTGGCCTGGGCACCAATTTGGGGTCCTGAGCATCACTCTGGCACCCCAGGCGCCAATTTGACCATTTTGGGGGGATCCCAGGGGCTGTTTTGGGGTCCCAGACACCATTTTGAGGTCTCGGACAACATTTTAGGGTCCCAGCTAATATTTTTGGGTCCCAGACATCATTTTAGGGGTCCTGACACCATTTTAGGGGTCCCAGGCACCATTTTAGGGTCCCGGGCACCATTTTAGGGGTCCCAGGCACCATTTTGGGGTCCCAGGCACCATTTTAGGGGTCCCGGGCACCATTTTAGGGGTCCCTGACACCATTTTAGGGGTCCCAGGCACCATTTTAGGGCTCCCAGGCACCATTTTAGGGGTCCCTAACACCATTTTGGGGGTCCCGGACACCATTTTAGCGGTCCCAGGCACCATTTTGGGGTCCCTGACACCATTTTGCCCATCCTGGGATGACCAGAACCAACTCGGGCCCCGTTTTTGGGGCGGATTTCGGGGAAGGTTTTGGGGAAGGTTTCAGAGGAGGTGTCGGGGGTTATCCAAAGGGGGCTCTGCGGGGGTCCCAGGGTGGGTCTTGGGGGGGGGGCTCACCCAGGTTGAGGGTGAGCTTCATGCGCCCCCCGTCCAGCTCGAGGCGCAGGGTGTCGGCCGAGTGGCGCGAGGTGGTGGCCAGGACGAGGCCGAAGGCGCGGGGGGACATAAAGCGCAGGGACACGTCCTCGGCCTCGGTCTGCTCCCCCGGCACCTGCACCTTCAGGTACATGCTGCCGTCATAGCTCAGCACCGCCGCCTCTGCCGGGAGAGCGGGGACAGCCCCGGCGTCAGCCCCGGCACGGCACGGCACGGCACGGCCACCCCCGGGTCACTCCCAGGACAGCCCCGGGACAGCCCCGGCGCGGCACGGCCACCCCCGGGACAGCCCCGGCGTCAGCCCCGGCATGGCACGGCACGGCACGGCCACCCCCGTCCGGGACAGCCCCGGGACAGCCCCGGGTCACTCCCGGGTCACCCGCGGCACGGCACGGACACCCCCGGGTCACTCCCGGGACAGCTCCGGCGTCAGCCTCGGCACGGCACGGCACGGCACGGCCACCCCCGTCCGGGACAGCCTCGGGTCACTCCCGGGTCACTCCCGGCATGGCACTGCCACCCCCGGGTCACCCCCGGGTCACTCCCGGGTCACTCCCGGGACAGCCCCAGGGTCAGCCCCGGCACGGCACGGCCACCCCCGGGTGACCCCCGGGTCACTCCCAGGACAGCCCCGGGGTCACTCCCGGGTCATCCCCGGCACGGCACGGCCACCCCCGGGTCACCCCCGGGACACCCACGGGACAGCCCCGGGTCACTCCCGGGTCACTCCCGGGTCACTCCCGGCACTGCACGGCCACCCCCGGGTCACCCCCGGGACCCCCGGGTCACTCCCGGGACAGCCCCGGGTCACCTCCGGCACGGCCACGCCCCCCCGTGCCCCACCTGACCCAGGTGAGCCCCGCCCCGGGCAGGTGCTGGCGGATGAGGGGCGCTGTCACCGGATGTCACTTCTGCCCCCCCACCCCCCGCACTGGGGGTGTCCCCATCTCTGGGGGTGCCACCCGCGCAGGGGACCCCCAGGTGTGGGTGGGTGGGGCTCAGGTGTCCCTGGGGACACCCGGGCACCTCCTCCGCAGGTGTGACCCCTGCCCCACAGGGCAGCCAGGTGTTCAGAGGGTCCCGATCCCGCCTGTCCCCCCCTCCCCAGGGGCACCCAGGTGTTCCCACCCCCCCCCGCGTGCCCCTCACCTGTCTCACAGTGTGGCCCCAGGTACCCCACACCCCTCCAGGTGTGACCCTTGTCCCAGTCACCTCGGGGTCCCATGCGACCCTCACCCCCCCGCCTCCCCCGGCTCACCCAGGTGTTCCCACCCCTCCTGCCTGACGTGACCCCGCCCCGCTGTCCCCGTGCCCCTCACCTGTCTCACAGCGTGACCCCAGGTA
Source organism: Phylloscopus trochilus trochilus (assembly GCA_016584745.2). NCBI lineage: Eukaryota > Metazoa > Chordata > Aves > Passeriformes > Phylloscopidae > Phylloscopus > Phylloscopus trochilus. The sequence goes on along the minus strand of WQNJ02000478.1, from coordinate 31,520 downwards.
CCCCACGCCCCCCAAGGTGTGACCCTTGTCCCAGTCACCTCGGGGTCCCGCGCGACCCTCACCCCCCCCCCCGGCGCACCCAGGTGTTCCCGCCCCCCGCGTGTCCCTCACCTGTCTCACAGCACAGCCCCAGGTACCCCACACCCCCCAGGTGTGACCCTTGTCACCTCGGGGTCCCATGCGACCCTCACCCCCCTCCACTCCCCCGGCTCACCCAGGTGTTCCCACCCCCCCCGCGTGACGTGACCCCGCCCCGCCGTCCCCGTGCCCCTCACCTGTCTCGCAGCGCGGCCCCAGGTAGCCGGTGCCGCGGCAGTCGCAGACGAAGCGGTTCCAGCCCTCCCGGCAGGTGCCCCCGTTCCGGCAGGGCCCGCTGGCGCACAGCCGGGGGGGCTCCCGGGCGCACAGCGGGGTCACCCCCGGAGCCCCCCCGGAGCCCCCCGGAGCCCCCAGCAGCGCCCGCACGTCGCGGCTCCGCCCGTCCACGAAGAGATCCCGCACGCAGCCCACGAAGCCGAGGCGCAGCCCCGCCGCCCAGAGCTCGGGGGGCGCGGGGGGGCCGGGGCGACCCTCGGGGAGCCCCCCCAGGTAGAGCTCGGCCCCCACGTCCAGCACGTCGCGGTCGCCGCTGGCCAGGAAGGGCGTGCTGCGGCTGTTGACCGACACCGAGCCTGGGGAGAGCGCGGGGGGGCGTCAGGGGACAGCGGGGACAGAGGGGACAGAGGGGACAGAGGGACAGGGGACAGAGGGGACAGAGGGGACAGCGAGGACAGAGAGGTGGCAGAGGGGACAGCGGGGAGATAGGGGACAGCGGGGACAGTGGGGACAGAGGGGGGACAAAGGGGACAGAGGGGACAGAGGTGACAGAGGGGACAGCGGGGACAGAGGGGGACAGAGGGGGCAGAGGGGACAGAGTGGGGACAGAGGAGACAGCGGGGACAGAGGGGAGACAGAGGGGCAGAGGGGGACAACGGGGGGAAAAAGGGGACAGAGGGGACAGTGGGGAGAGTGGGGACAGAGGGGACAGAGGGGGGACAGCGGGGACAGAGAGGTGGCAGAGGGAACAGCGGGGAGAGAGGGGACAGCGGGGACAGTGGGGACAGATGGGGGACAAAGGGGGGACAGAGGGGACAGCGGGGACAGAGGGGACAGAGGGGACAGAGGGGACAGCGGGGGACAGCGGAGGTGTCAGGGGACAGGGGACAGAAGGGACAAAGGGGACAAAGGGGGGAGAGAGGGGAGAGAGGGGGACAGAGGGGACAAAGGGGGGACAGAGGGGACAGAGGGGACAGAGAGGGGACAGCGGGGACAGCACAGGGGCGTCAGGGGACAGTGGGGACAGTGGAGAGAGAGGGAGGACAAAGGGGACAGAGGGGGGACAAAGGAGGCATCAGGGGACAGAGGGAGACAGAGGCGACAGAGAGGGGACAGCGGGGACAGCACAGGGGCGTCAGGGGACAGAGGGGACAAAGGGGACAGAGGGGGAACAGAGGGGACAGAGTGGGGACATTGGGGGACATCACGGGGACAATGTTGGGGTCACAGCTGTCACCCCTCTGTGCACTCACACCCTCACACCTGCACACCTGTAAACCCTCTGCACACCTGCACACCCCCTGCACACCTGCACACCTGCACACCCCCTGCACACCTGCACACCCCCCCGCACACCTGCAGCCCCACCTGCCCCCCGGGGCTCCCCGCGCTCACCTTTCCGCCCGTCGCGCTGCACGTCCACGTGGCACCACTCGCCGTCCGTCACCTTGCGGGCGCTGGCGCGGAGCCGCAGCCCGGCCGCGCCCATGCCCAGCAGCAGGTACAGGTGCCCGTCCAGCAGCTCCAGCGCCAGGAAATCGGGGGGCGGCGGGGGCGGCCCGCGGGGGGAGGCGGCGGCGGCGGCCGGGGGGTCGCGGGGGGGTCCCTGCCCGAAGAGCAGGACCCCGTTGGGCTCCGTGGTGCGGAAATCGAAGGAGACGGAGCCGGCGCGCGCCGGGGGCCAGGTGGGCAGCGCCAGGTGCGCCTGGGGGGTGGCGAAGGTGACGGGGTCCAGCGCCGGGGGGGGGTCGCAGTGGAAGAGCAGCGCCCCGTGCAGCGTCACCCGCGCGTCCCCTTCCTGCGCCAGCCGCGACAGCTCCAGCTTGAAGTCGTTGTTCTTGTAAACCACCTGGGGGAGGGGGGGGAGCGGGGGGGGACAGGTGAGTTTGGGGAGGGGGTCTCGGGGGGAGGGGGGGGGGGGTCCCCAATGTCCCGCTGTGACAGCCAGAGCTGGTCCGCCAGTGACAGCGCGCCCCGTGCAGCTGTGACGCTCCTGGGGGACACGCACGGGTGAGTCGGGGGTCCCCAAAATGTGACCTACAGACCCCAGGAATGTGCACAGGTGAGTCGGGGGTCCCCAAAATGTGACCTACAGACCCCAGGAATGTGCACAGGTGAGTCGGGGGTCCCCAAAATGTGACCTACAGACCCCAGGAATGTGCACAGGTGAGCCAGGTGTCCCCAAAATGTGACCTAGAGCCCCCGGGGACACGCATAAGTGAGTTGGGGGTCCCCAAAATGTGACCTACAGTCCCCGGGGACATGCACAGGTGAGTCGGGGGTCCCCAAAATGTGACCCACAGTGCCCAGGGACGTGCCCAGGTGAGTCGGGGGGTCCCCAAAATGTCACCCACATCCCCCGGGGACACACACAGGTGAGTTTGGGGTCCCCAAAATGTCATCCACAGCCCCTGGGGATGTGCCCAGGTGAGTCGGGGGGTCCCCAACATGTAACCCACAGCCCCCAGGGACGTGCCCAGGTGAGTTGGGGGGTCCCCAACATGTGACCCACAGTGCCCAGGGATGTGCCCAGGTGAGTCGGGGGTCCCCAAAATGTCACCCACATCCCCCGGGGACACGCACAGGTGAGTCGGGGGGTCCCCAAAATGTCACCCACAGCCCCCAGGGATGTGCCCAGGTGAGTCGGGGGGTCCCCAAAATGTCACCCACAGCCCCCAGGGACATGCATGGGTGAGCTGGGGGGGCTCTGAGGTCCCCAAAATGTCACCCACAGCCCCCAGGGATGTGCCCAGGTGAGTCGGGGGGTCCCCAAAACGTCACCCACATCCCCCGGGGACACACACAGGTGAGTCGGGGGTCCCCAAAACGTCACCCACAGCCCCCGGGGACACGCACAGGTGAGTCGGGGATCCCCAAAATGTGCACAGGTGAGCTGGGGTGGGAGGCTCTGGGGTCCCCAACATGTGACCCACAGCCCCCAGGGACGTGCCCAGGTGAGTCGGGGGGTCCCCAAAATGTCACCCACATCCCCCGGGGACACGCACAGCTGAGTTGGGGGCCCCCAAAATGTCATCCACAGCCCCTGAGGACACACACAGGTGAGTTGGGGGTCCCCAAAATGTCATCCACAGCCCCCAGGGACGTGCACAGGTGAGTCGGGGGCTCCCCAAAACGTCACCCACATCCCCCGGGGACACGCACAGGTGAGTGGGGCAGTCCCAGCCTGAGCTCCCCGCTGCCCAGGTGAGGGCAGGGGGGGGATGTGGGGTGGGGGTCTCTCCCCGGCGGCGCCCCCAGACTCACGTCCTTGAGGCAGCCCATGAAGTTGTTGCTGACGGGGGAGCCGGGCAGGTCGGCGGTGTTGGGGGACCCCCCGACGTAGAAGAAGTCGTCGGAGCCCAGCATGGTGAAATCCTCCTGCGTGTAGCCCGTGGTGGTCAGGATGCCGTCCACCGAGATGGTCACCTGCGGCACGAGCGGCCCGGCCTCAGCGGGGACCCCCCCCCGCCCGCCGGGGCACCCCAAAACTGGGGGGGGGGGAGGGGAGGGGGGAGGGGAGGGGACACGGGAGGGGGCTGGGGACAAAGGGGGAGGGGGGGTGATGGGGACACGGGGGGGTGACAGCGGGTGATGAGCGTGGGGGGTGGGGGGTGATGGGGATAAAATGAGGGGGAGGGGTCGTGGTGGGTGGGGGGGTGACTCGGGGGTCACCTGAAGGGGGGAGGGGTGATAATGGAGGGGGGGGGGTCCCAGGGGCGTCCCTGGGGTGGGGGAAGGGGTTTGAAGCCCCTCCCCCTCTTATTTCTGGAGCCCACCAAGGAGCCCCCCCCAGGTGAGAATGGGGGTGGGTGACACTGGGGGGGTGACACTGGGGGGGGTGACACTGGGGGGGTGACACTGGGGGGGTGACACTGGGGGGGGTGACACGGGGGGTGACACTGGGGGGGTGACGGGGGGGGTGACACGGGGGGTGACACTGGGGGTGACACGGGGTGGGGGAGGGGGGGTTAGTAACGAGTTTTGGGGGGTCCCGGGGCAGAAGAAAGCTCAGACACAAACGCGGTCGTTAGTGGGGGGGCGGCGCGCGGAGGGGAGGAGGGGGCGGGGGGAGGCGTGCACAGGTGTGCCAGGGGCGTGCACAGGTGTGCCAGGGGCGTGCACGGGTGTGCAAGCGCGTGCAAAGGGGGGGGGGCGTGCAGGTGGGGCAAGGGGGATCCCCGAGGGGGGGAGGGGGGCAACCCCGCGGCCGCTGGCACGCGCGTGTGAGCACCACACACCTGAGCACACACCTGAGCACGCACCTGAGCACGCACCTGGGGTGCACTTGCACACGCACTCGGTCTTTGCACACCTGCACGCACGCCTGAACGCGGCTTTGCAGCAGTGCACACACACCTTGCACGCTCGCCTTGCTGGGACTCACGGCCGCCCTGCACCTCGCACACACCTGTACACACCTGTGCACACCTGTACACACCTGTGCGCACACACCTGTACACACCTGTGCACACCTATGCGCACCTATCCAAACTTGTGCACACACACCTGTCCACACCTGTGCGCACACACCTGTACACACATGTGCACAACACCTGTACACACCTGTGCACACCTGTACACACCTGTGTGCACACACCTGTACGCACCTGTCTCTCCTGTGTGCACACCTGTGCACACCTGCGCACACACACCTGTACACACCTGTGCACACCCTCACCTGTACACACTTGTACGCACCTGTGCACACCTGTGCACACACCTGTACACACACCCGTGCACACACCTGTGCTCGCACACACCTGTACACACTTGTGCACTCCTGTGCACACTCCTCCCATCCTGCACCTGTGCACATGCGCCTGTGCACCTGGCACACACACCTGCGCAAACACACACCTGTTCACACACACACACCTTGCACACACACCTGCGCAAACACACACCTGTTCACACACACCTGTACACAACTTGCACACAAACACCTGTGCCCACACACACCTGTACACACCTTGCACACACACCTGTGCTCACACACACCTGTGCACACCTATCACACACACCTGTGCGCACTCACACCTGTGCACACCTTGCACACACCTTGCACACATACCTGTGCCCACACACACCTCTGCCCACACACACCTGTACACACCTTGCACACAAACACCTGTGCTCACACACCTGTGCGCACCTATCACACAGGCACCTGTGTTCACACACCTGTTCACACACCTTGCACGCACACCCGTGCTCACACACACCTCTGCTCACACACACCTGTGCACACCTTGCACACTCCTTGCACGCACACCTGTGCTCACACACACCTGTGCACACCTATCACACACGCACCTGTGTTCACACACCTATCACACACGCACCTGTGTTCACACACCTCTGCTCACACACACCTCTGCTCACACACACCTGTACACACCTTGCACACACCTTGCATGTACACCTCTGCCCACACACACCTGTACACACCTTGCACACAAACACCTGTGCTCACACACACCTGTGCACACCTTGCACGCACACCTTGCATGCACACCTGTGCTCACACACACCTGTGCTCACACACACCTGTGCAAACCTTGCACACTCCTTGCACGCACACCTGTGCTCACACACACCTGTGCTCACACACACCTGTGCACACCTTGCACGCACACCTTGCACGCACACCTGTGCACACCTTGCACGCACACCTGTGCACACCTTGCACGCACACCCGTGCTCACACACACCTCTGCTCGCACACACCTGTGCACACCTTGCCCACTCCTTGCACGCACACCTGTGCTCACACACACCTGTGCTCACACACCTGTTCACACAAACACCTTGCACGCACACCTGTGCCCACACACACCTGTGCTCACACACACCTGTGCTCACACACACCTGTGCACACCCGCTCACGCCCCCCCCCACCCCGCACCTGCGCACACACACACACCTGGAGCGGTCGCACCTTTGCACACCTGCGCACACACCTTACACACGCCCCCTCCCCAGCCCCTCCCCCCGCGGCGGGGGCGGCCCCGGTGCCCCCATGGGGGGGGGGTGTGGGGGAGGGGCGGGGGAGGATGAGGAGGGGTCCGGGGTGGGGGGGGGAGGGGCTGGGAAGGCGGGGGGTGGGGGGAGGGGTCAGTGTTAGTGGAGCCGTGCAAGGGGCGTGCAAGGCGCGTGCAAGGCGCGTGCAAGGGGCGTGCCAGGGCTCGGCGCAGGCAGCGGGGCCCGACCCCAGCCCGGGGGGGCTTCGGTGGGTGGGGGGAGGGGGCCGGGTGGGGGAGGGGCGGCCCCGCTGCCTGCGCGGGATGGGGGGAGGGGAGGGGGGATGGGGAGTGGGGGGGGGGGAGGGGCGGCAGCTTGTCCTGAAAACGCCGTTTCCATCCTCAATTTTGGGGAGGGGGCACCCAAAAAAATAAAAAAAGTCACCCACCCCCCCTCCCCTCCCCCCACCCCACCCCCAATTTGGGTGCTGAGACCCCCTCGGGGTTTGGGGGGAGGGGAGGGGGCAAAACCCAAAGGAATCGCCCCAAAATGGGGTTTGGGGGGCTGGGGGGTCCCACGCCCCCTCTGTGAGTGACGGATTTTTTGAGGGGGGGCACCCCAAATTTTGGGGGCCGCGGATGGGAGCAAATTGTCCAAAATGCCAAGAATTTGCCCCAAAAGGAGGCGATGGGGAGTCTCCCCCTGGCCCGACCTGCATCGGGGTTTTTTTTGGAGAGGGGAGGGGATGGAATTTTCCAGAATCTGAGCCCTGACTGTTTGGGGGGGGGGGGGGGGTGGGATTGGTATCGAATTTGGCCCCAAATCCCAAAAAAAATCACCCCAAAAAGCGATTTCACAAAAAAATTCCAGGGGAAAAGGAGCCCCACCCAGGGCTGGATTTTGGGGTGAAACCGGCGGGTTTGGGGCCCAGGGAGCTGAGGCTTCGCCCTGGCTGGTGTGGATAAAAAATTGTCCAAAATTTTCTAAAATTCATCCCAAAAAATGGGGGGAGTGGGAGCCCCACATCACCCCCTGGGGGGAAACCAGGCCCTTCTGGGCCCGGAGTGATTTTTTTTTTTTTTTTTTGGGTGGAAATCAGTCGGTTTTAATATCTGCAGGTGTTGGGTTTATCCAATCACCCAAAATTCTAAAAAAATTCCCTAATTCACACCAAAACGGGTCTGGGGACATGGGCGGGGGGGGTGTGGGACCCCACATTGTCCCCATCGAGGAAACCACACCCTCAAAAAGGATTTTTTTGGGGGGAAAACCGGATATTTCTGGCACCTGGGAGCCATAGCTCGGCCACAAAATGGCGGACGGGTGAAAATTGCCCCAAATCCCTCAAATTCACCCCAAAACAGCAGGAATGGAACCCTCTTGAGAAAAAAACATCATCATCCTGACCCCAGAAAAAGGTTTTTTTGGGGGGAATCCAGCTCGTTTTGGCGTGAGGAGGCCATAGCTCGGCTACAAAATGGCGGATGGGTAAAAATTGCCCCAAATCCCTCAAATTCATCCCAAAACAGCGGGAATGGAACCCTCTTGAGGAAAAAAAAAAAAAAAAAATCACCATCCTGACCCCAGAAAAGGGTTTTTTTTGGGGGAAAAACCAGATATTTCTGGCATGAGGAAGTCGTAGCTTGGCCACAAAATGGCGGACGTGTGAAAATTTGCCCAAAACCCCTCAAATTCACCCCAAAAAACCGGGGCGGCAGATGGGCCGAGGCGCCACCTCGCCCCCATCGATCAACTCACGCCCTCTCAGGATTTTTGGTGAGGTTGGTGGGGAGGAGGAAGAGGAGGAGGAGGAGGAGGAGGAGGAAGGTGGAACCAGCTCCCGGTTTGGGGGAAACGCCGAAGCTCGGCCTGCGGCGGAGATGGCGGATGGGTGAAAATTTTGCCCAAAATTCCCCCGGATCGGCCCCCCCAAAAAAAAGGTTTTGGGAGTTTGGGGCCACGGCGAAGCCAAGGAGTAACAATAGAGTGATAACTACCAGGTAATGCAGTTTGTTTACCATAGCGTGTCCGATCCCTGCGTGCTGGCGGCGAGAGAAGGACAAAACACAAACGTGACGTTTGGGGGGCGTTTGGGGCTGGGGGGCAGCGCGGGGGTTTTGGGTTTTGTGGGTTTTTTTTGGGGGGTGGGGGGGTTGTTTTTGTTAAGGGGGGGCCCCCCCAGGATTAGTGGGGGATGGGAGGTTAGTTGAGGGGGGGCCCCGCGGGGGGGTGGGGGGAGGGGAAGCGTGTTAGTGGCACGCGCACACACAGGGGGGGAGGGGCGTGGCACGAGGAGGGGGGTGGGGGTGGGGCGTGGCACGGAGGGGGAGGGGCGGCGCCCACCTTGTGGGGGGGGGGTGGGGCGGGGGGAGAGAAGCAGAGAGTTGTCAGAAAGGGGGGGAGGGGGGCGGAACCCCCCGAACTCTCCATCCGTCACCCCCCTGTGGGGGTTGGGCAGAGACCCCTCCCCAGTGTGTGTCCAGCGCTCCCAGTTTGGGAGGGTCCGTGGAACCAGCGCTCCCAGTTGGGGAGAGAGAGATCCTGCGGTCGGTGCTGCCGGTGGGGTGGTGGAGCAGCACGTCCAGTGCTCCCAGTGCTCCCAGTGCTCCCAGTTTGGGTGGTTGAGCAAGACACCCAGTGCTCCCAGTGCTCCCAGTTTGGGTGGTTGAGGAGGACACCCAGTGCTCCCAGTGCTCCCAGTTTGGGTGGTTGAGCAAGACACCCAGTGCTCCCAGTGCTCCCAGTTTGGTGGTTGAGCAAGACACCCAGTGCTCCCAGTGCTCCCAGCTGGGTGGTTGAACAAGACACCCAGTGCTCCCAGTGCTCCCAGTTGGGTGGTTGGCCAACGTGTCCATCACCCCTAGTTGGGTGGTTGACCAGCACAACCAGTGCTCCCAGTTGGGGAGCAGACAGAGGAGCCCGTTGCTCCCAGTACGCCCAGTCCACGAGTTTAACCGAACACCCAGTGCTCCCATTTGGGGAGCTGATGGAGGTAACTGGTGCTCCCAGTTGGGTGGTTGGTGAAGGCACCCATCGCTCCCAGTGCTCCCAGTTGGGGAGCTGATCGAGGTAACTGGACTTCCTCGTTGGGTGGTTGGCCAAGACAACCAGTGCTCCCAGTTGGGCAGTTGACCAAGATGCCCACTGCTCCCAGTGCTCCCAGTTGGGGAGCCAGTCAGGGTGATGGTCACTCCCAGTGCTCCCAGTGCTCCCAGTTGGGGAGCCAGTCAGGGTGATGGTCACTCCCAGTGCTCCCAGTTGGGGAGCTCAGCAAAATGCACGGTGGTGCCAGTTGGGTGATTGGCCAAGAGTCTCATCCCAGTGCTCCCAGTTGGGGAGCCAGTCAGGGTGATGGTCACTCCCAGTGCTCCCAGTGCTCCCAGTTGGGGAGCCAGTCAGGGTGATGGTCACTCCCAGTGCTCCCAGTGCTCCCAGTTGGGGAGCTCAGCAAAATGCACGGTGGTGCCAGTTGGGTGGTTGGCCAAGAGTCTCATCCCAGTGCTCCCAGTTGGGGAGCTGATCAACTCAACCGGTGCTCCCAGTTGGGGAACTGCCATTGCTCCCAGTGCTCCCAGTTGGGGAACTGGTCAGGTCAACCAGCACTCCCAGTGCCCCTGTCTGGGGAACTGACATCACTCCCAGTGCTCCCAGTTGGGGAACTGCCCAAAGCTCCCAGTGCTCCCAGTTGGAGAGCTGATCAGAGCTCCCAGTGCTCCCAGTTGGGGAGGTGACCAAACCAACCATCGCTCCCAGTCCTCCCAGTTGGGGAACTGCCATCACTCCCAGTGCTCCCAGTTGGGGAGTTGACCAAACCAACCATCGCTCCCAGTCCTCCCAGTTGGGGAACTGCCATCACTCCCAGTGCTCCCAGTTGGGGAGATGACCAAACCGACCATTGCTCCCAGTGCTCCCAGTTGGGGAGCTGACCAAGCCAACCATCGCTCCCAGTGTTCCCAGTTGGGGAGATAATCAACACAACCAGTGCTCCCAGTGCTCCCAGTTGGGGAGATGACCAAACTAACCATCACTCCCAGTTGGGGAGCTGACCAAACCAACCATCGCTCCCAGTGCTCCCAGTTGGGGAGATGATCAACGCAACCATTGCTCCCAGTGCTCCCAGTTGGGGAGATCATCAACACAACCAGTGTTCCCAGTGCTCCCAGTCGGGGAGATCATCAACTCAACCAGTGTTCCCAGTGCTCCCAGTTGGGGAGATCATCAACGCAACCAGTGTTCCCAGTGCTCCCAGTTGGGGAGATCATCAACGCAACCAGTGCTCCCAGTGCTCCCAGTTGGGGAGATCATCAACGCAACCAGTGTTCCCAGTGCTCCCAGTTGGGGAGATCATCAACTCAACCAGTGTTCCCAGTGCTCCCAGTTGGGGAGCTGCCCCAGGTGACCCACTGAGCGGCCACCCCACGCTCTCCACCAGCCCTCCCCCCTCCCCTCCCCGCCCCCTCCCCGCCGTACCTGCCGCAGGTTGCGCGTGACGCGCACGTGGTGCCAGCCGCCGTCGTGGAACTTGCCGTTGACGGGCTCCACCAGCGCCTCGAAGGCACCGGCGCCCAGGTTGATGACGAGCCAGACGGCGCCGGCCTTCAGCGACAGGTTCAGGAAGTCGGCGGCGCGGCCGGTGTGCAGCAGGAGCCCGTGGCGCTGCCGCGTGCGGAACGCCAGCGCCAGCTCGTCCGCGCTGCTCTGCACCGGTGACCGCGACACGTCGTAGCAGAAGAACTCGCTGCCCCGGAACGTGGCCACGTACTCGGCGCGGCCTGGCGGTGGGGACAGGGGGGAGCCGGTGTGGGGACGTTGTGATGGGGACGTTGTGATGGGGACGTCGTGATGGGGACGTCGTGATGGGGACATCGTGATGGGGACACGCCAATGGGGACTTTCCAACAAGGACATTGTCGTGGGGCCATTGTGAAAAGGACCTTGTCATGGGGACATTGTCATGGGGACATTGTGATGGGGACGTCGCGATGGGGACATCGCGATGGGGACACCCCAGAGGGGAACTTGCAGCAGGGACGTGCCAATGAGGACTTTCCAACGAGGACATTGTTGTGGGGCCATTGTGGAAAGGACCTTGTCATGGGGACATTGTGATGGGGATGTTGTGATGGGGACGTCGCGATGGGGACATTGTGATGGGGACATCGTGATGGGGACTTTCCAACATGGACATTGTTGTGGGGCCATTGTGCAAAGGACCTTGTCATGGGGACGTTGTGATGGAGACGTCGTGATGGGGACGTCGCGATGGGGACACGCCAATGGGGACTTTCCAACAAGGACATTGTCGTGGGGCCATTGTGAAAAGGAGCTTGTCATGGGGACGTTGTCATGGGGAAATTGTGATGGGGACGTCGTGATGGGGACACCCCAGAGGGGACCTCGCAACAGGGACATGGCAAAGGGGACTTTCCAACACGGACATTGCCATGGGGACATTGGAACAGGATCTCGCACAGGGATGTCGTGATGGGGACGTCGTGATTGGGGACATTGTCACTGGGGACACGGCGAAGGGGACTTTGCCAGGAGGACCTTGTCATGGGGACAACAAAGACCTGGCAATGGCGACTTGGGCGTGAGGACACGGTGATGGGGACCTTGCACCAGGGACCTGGTGCCAGGACGTTGCCATGGGGACATTGCCATGGGGACAACGCTGTGAGGTCTTACACCCGACCTTCACAGGGACATCGTGGTGGGGACGTCACGGTGGGGACGTCATGGTGGGGACGTCGTGGTGGGGACGTCGTGGTGGGGACATCGTGGTGGGGACGTCGTGATGGGGACGTCGTGGTGGGGACGTCGTGGTGGGGACGTCACGATGGGGACGTCCCGATGGGAACCCATCAGCAGGGACCTTGTGTGGGGACACTCCCTGTGGGGACATTGCCCCAGGGGAGGAGGACACTGCCCCGAGGTCCTCGTGTGGGGACATCTCCATGGGGACATCACCACGGGGGACACTGCAACGGTGACCTCGCCCCGCGGGGTGTTGCAGGTGGGGACGTTGTCGCGGGGTCCCAGGTGTGCGTGGGAGGTTTGGGGGGGTCCTGGGAGGTTCAGGGGTGGTCCCAGGTGGGTGGGGAGGGGTCTCAGGGACCCTCACTGACCTTTCGCTGCTTGCTGGATCTCGCCGGCGCCGCGGCCGGGCCCCCCCTCGGCGACCTCAGCGGGCCCTGGGGGAGGGGCGCGTCAGGGCGGGGCTCAGGTGCGCTCAGGTGCGCTCAGGTGTGCGACCCCCCCCGGGCTGAGGGGGAGGCTCTCACACTCCCCCCCCCCCTACCCCTCCCCCAACCCGTGTTGGTGCAAGGGGACCCTCGGTCCTCGTGCAAGGACCCCCCCCCCTGCCCCCACCCCCCTGCAGGGGACCCCCGGCCCCTCCTCAAGGGGGGGTGGGGGGGGGGGGTGAAGGACCCCCCCCCCAAGCCCCTCCTCCTGTGGGGGGGAGGGGCGGTTCGGACCCCTCCCCCCCAGCCCTCGTGCAAGGGGGTCAGAGACCCCCCCCCCAAGCCCCCCCCCCTTGCACGAGGGACCGCCCCCTCCCCTCCCTTCCCCTCCCCCCCTCCGTCCCCGTGCGAGGCGGCCGCCCCTCCCCCCCCGTGTCGCACGAGCCACAGACACGATGGGGGGGGGGGAGGGGATGGGGGGGAGGGAGAGGTGGGGGAGGGGCGAGGGTGATGAGGGTGATGAGGGTGGGGGAGGGGCGCGAGGGCGCGTCCTTTACCTTGGCCGGTGACTCGCAGGTGGGCGGGACCTGGGGGAGGGGGAGGGGGAGGGGGGGGAGGGGCGTGGGAAAGGGGGGAGGGGCGGCAGAACGAAAGCAAAAGTGGCGGGAAAAGGGAAAAGTTTTTTTTTTGGGGGGGGAAAAAATGGGAAAGTGGTTAAACTCCGAGGGGGGGAGGGGGAAGGAGGGAAATGGGATGAAGTGGAGGGAAAAGGGAAATTTTGGGGAGGAAATGGGGTGGGAAATAAAAATAATGAAGGGAAATGAAAGGGAGGGAAATGAGAGAAAAAGGGGGAAATGTGGGGGGAAAAAAAGGAAAAAAAAAACCAAAAAAACCGGAAAAAAGGAAGAAAGGAAAAGGAAGGAAAGGAGGGAAAGGGGATGAAACCGGGGAAAGGGAGGAAAAAGAGGAAAAAAAGTGAAAAGGGTCAAAGCAAGGGAAAGGAGGAAATTGATAAAAAGGGGAAGTCAGCAACACAAGGGAAAAGAGGGGAAAAAAAGAAAAAAGGGGGGGAAAAAAAAAAGTGGGGAAAATAAAAATAATTCTAAAAGGGAAAATTATCCAAGAGGGAAAATAAAGGAGAAAAAGAGTAACAAAGGGAAGGGAAAAAATGAAGGCGAAAAAAAGAACTCTGATATAAAACGGGGGAAATGTTCAAAATGTTTATTGAAAGAGGGAAAATAATTTTTAAAGGAAAAAGAATTACACTAAGGAAATGATGATAAAAAGGGTGAAAGCTTTTAATTAACAACGGAGAAGGATAAAACAAGGAAAAATGATGAAACGGGAAAATATCTTGAGGAGTAGAAAATCTATAAAAAAGGGAAAGTGTTCGAAATAAAGGGAAAATCACGAGAAAAGGAGAAATAACGTAAGAAAAATTATTAACAAAAAAGGGAAATTAATCCAACAAACCGAAAAATAACGAAAAAAAAAGCCGAAATAACGGGAAATGTAAAAGAAAAAGGAGGGAGGGGGAAAAAAGGAAACATTAAAGGAAAAAGCGGCAACATGGGAAAAATAGGGGGAAATGGGGATGAAAGAGAAATCAATTAAAAAATATAAACATAAAAAAAAAATCAGACTTAAAAAATAATAATAATAAAAAAAAAACTTAACCAAAAAAACCCAAAATGACCGAAAGGCCCGAGCGGCCCCGGGGAGGGGGAGGGGCCCCGGGTGGGGGAGGGGCCCCGTCACAACTTAAACCTCCTTTAACTTGTGACGGCATCGGGCGATGCCGGGGGGGTGTGGGGGGGGGAGGGGCGGGGGGGGCGGGGACAAGCGCGCGGGGGGGGCGGGGCCAGGCGGGAAGCGCCGCCCCTCCCCTTTTCCCCCCCCCCCGCCGCCTTCCCCGCGGGTTTTTCCCCTTTTTTTTCCGAGGTTTTTCGGGGGAAAAGCCGGGGGGTGGGGGAGGGGGATGAGACACGGGGGGGGCGGGGCCGCCCCTGGCGCGGGGACCCTCCCCCACCCCGGGACCCTCGTGCGGGGCACGTGGGGGGCAAGCCCCGCCCCTCCAACTGGCCCCGCCCAGGTCGAATAAGCCACGCCCCCCCTGCAAGTGACCCGCCCCGTTCTATTCCCTCGCGGAAGCCCCGCCCTTTGGGGGCTGGGCTCAGCCAATCCAGAGCGGCCTCACGGCTCCCTACTCCCATTGGCTGCCGGCGCTGCTGTAATTTGCATATCTCCGCCCTCACCCCGTCACACGCCCTTCATTGGCTCGGCGGTGACAGTTATATTTGCATATCGGCACCCTATTGGGCCGCCCGGGGGAGTGACGTCATGGCTGGGAGCTGCGGGTGCCGCCCCTCGCGTGGCTCCGCCCCTTCACGTGAGCGTCACGTGAGCCACGTGTTCCGCACGGGCGCCAAGCCCCGCCCCTCGCTGCTGTTTTGCATAAACCACGCCCCTTGTCTCAAGGACCACGCCCCTCGGGCCTTTCTCGAGTCCCCCTCCCCCAACCCGGGGACCCCTCGGGCCCCGCCCCCACCCCGGGATTTGCACACCTGGGCCTTGCACAACCCCTGAGTCACACCGTGCCCGGCCCGGGTGTGACACGGGGCTTTGCACACCCACCCCGCCCCCCCCCATCCCGCCCCCCGCCCCTTGCACACCCCCCCACACTCACCTTCCACCGCGGGTTCTTCCTCTGGGGGTCCCGGGGGGGGCAGCGGGGGGGGGGGGGGAGGGGCAGAGGAATTAGTGCCCAGGACCCCCCACGTGTGTCCCCAAGCCCCTCCCCCCACCCGTGTCCGTGTGACCCCACCCCGTGACCTCGGGTTGACCTTGGGGGCGGGGCGGGGCGCGGCGGGGGGGGGAGGGGAGGGGTTTGCACACCCTGGTGTGATTTGCACGCCCTGAACTTTGTCCTGGTGGGGATTTGCACGCCCCAAGGTGTGGGGGGGCGGGGTTTACACACCCTGTACACACCCACGGGGACCCCTCATGCCACCCAGAGGGACACAGAACCCTATAGGGCACCCCACAGGGACCCAGCACCCCATGGCATACCCTATAGTGCCCTGCCTGCACCCCAAAAGCATCGTGGACCCCATAGAGCACCCTATAGGGGCCCTGCACCCCACAGGACACCCCACAGCACCCCATGGCTCACCCTATAGTGCCCCGGCTGCACCCCAAAAGCATCGTGGACCCCATAGAGCACCCTATAGGGGCCCTGCACCCCACAGGGCACCCTATAGGGACCCTGCACCCCATAGAGCACCCTATAGGGGCCCTGCACCCCACAGGGCACCCTATAGGGACTCTGCACCCCATAGAGCACCCTATAGGGGCATTGCCCTTCAGAGGGTGCCCTATAGGGATCGTGCACCCATAGAGAACCCTATAAGGGGCCCTGCACCCCATAGAGCACCCTATAGGGACCCTGCACCCCATAGGGTGCCCTATAGGGACCTTGCAGCCCATAGAGCACCCTATAGGGACCTTGCACCCCATAGAGCACCCTATAGGGGGCCCTGCACCCCACAGGGTGCCCTATAGGGACCCTGCACCCCATAGAGCGCCCTATAGGGACCCTGCACCCCATAGAGCACCCTATAGGGACCTTCCACCCCATAGAGCACCCTATATGGGCCCTGCACCCCATAGAGCACCCTATAGGGGGCCCTGCACCCCATAGAGCGCCCTATAGGGACTCTGCACCCCACAGGACACCCTATAGGGACCTTGCCCCCCATAGAGCACCCTATAGGGACCTTGCCCCCCATAGAGCACCCTATAGGGACCCTGCACCCCATAGAGCACCCTATAGGGACCTTCCACCCCATAGAGCACCCTATATGGGCCCTGCACCCCATAGAGCACCCTATAGGGAGCCCTGCACCCCATAGAGCACCCTATAGGGACCTTCCACCCCATAGAGCACCCTATATGGGCCCTGCACCCCATAGAGCACCCTATAGGGGCCCTGCACCCCACAGGACACCCCACAGCACCCCAGGGCCCTCCCAGTCCCCAGGGCACCCTCCAGCCCCCCACCCCCCATTCCCGTCCCCCCTCAAGGACGTGGCGGGAGCATCCGGCGGTGCCGTGACAACCGTCGCCAGGGAGACAGGCCCGGGCGTCTCCACGGCAACGGGTACCCAGCCCCGGCGGCGCCATGGCAACCGGCCCTGGCAACGCGCCCGGAGGATGCTGTCGCCACGGCGACAGCGGGCGGTTGTCCCCGGGTGCCGGGGAAGGTGTGTGTGCGAGGGCGTGCGGGCACGAGGGCGCGGTGGCGACAGAGACCCCCGCAGTTGGGGTACGCCCGGCCCGGGGGGTTCCCCCGGCCACGCCCAGCTGGCACCGTCACCGTCACCGTCACCGCCGGGGACACCCGGCCCACCTCAGGGTGTGCAGTCGCACAAGGGCGTGCGAGGGTTGGGGACAGGCGGGGACACGAGGGCGGGTGGGGACAGCGGGATGGGCGAGGGAGCACGGCGGGGATGGGGGGATGGGGGTGACATCGTGGGTGGGGCTGGGGGTCCCCAAAGCGTCGTGTGTGTCCCCCCCCCACCCAAGCAGGGGG
The DNA here is from genome assembly GCA_016584745.2 of Phylloscopus trochilus trochilus. Classification (NCBI taxonomy): domain Eukaryota; kingdom Metazoa; phylum Chordata; class Aves; order Passeriformes; family Phylloscopidae; genus Phylloscopus; species Phylloscopus trochilus. The sequence goes on along the minus strand of WQNJ02000478.1, from coordinate 14,468 downwards.
ATCCCAGCCAGCCCCACCCACTCGTGTCACACCAGGACACACCAGGAGGTGCAAAATGGGGGTGGGGACACTGAGGGTGTGAGCATGGGGGGGACACCGGGGGGGACACAAGGACAAGGGGACACCAGGGCGTGGAAGGACAGGAGGACATGGAGGGGGGGGTCACGTGTGGATGTGCAACATCACGAGGGCGAGGGGAGACAGCAGGACACGGGAGATGGCAGAAGGACATGGGGACACAGGGTGACACCAGGACAAGAAGAACACGCGTGTGGGAAAAGACACGGGGGTGACACAAGGACAGGAGGACACCAGGAGGGACAGGGGACACCGGGAGGACACGAGGACGTGGAGCAACTCAAGGACACGAGGCCGGGAGGGCACAGAGGAGACACAGAACCCCACGAGGGGGGAAAGACATGGGGACACCGTGACACGAGGACACAGAGTGACAATGACCAGCACCACGAGGACATTCAATGCCTCTTGGGTCCACGAGGACAATGACCAGCGCCACGAGGAAGGGAAGGACACAGGGACAGGAAGGACACAACACCACAAAGCCATGGAGGAACTCAAGGACAAAGTGACACGAGGAAGTCACGGAGGAACAAGGCCCAACGCCACGGGGACACGTGGAGGACACGATGACACGAGGACGCGCCGGGCCAGGAGGACACGGAGGAGCACAGGGAACACAACAAACCCAGGAAGACAACCAGGGCTGGAGAAGCACAAAGCCACCCAAACCCTGCGAAGCTGCCCGGTGCCACGGGGACACGCAGGGAGGTGACAACAGCAGGAACATGCAACGCCACAGGGACAGGCAGGGACTCAAGGACACCACCACACCCAGACACGGGCGCGCCCAACGCTCCCGTGGGCCGACCCCTGACCTCCCACACCCCCCTGACCTCCTGAACCCCCCCACACCGCGGCCGCCCTCACCTTCCTCGCAGAAGGGCCCGCGGTGGCCGGTGCCGGCGCAGTCGCAGCGGGGCTCCCCACGGCGCAGGGGTGCAGCGGCCGCCGTGGGCGCAGGGCGGGTGGTGGGCGCAGCGCTCCTCCCCGTCACCCCGGACCCCCTGGGCGCCCAGCAGCGCGGCCGGCGCGTCGCCCACCCGCAGGTCGGCCACCCACCCGCGGAAGGCGGCTCGTACTTGACGGTGCTGAGCGTCAGCGCCGACAGCCGCACGTCGGGCGGGATCCCCCCGACGAAGAGGTCGCTGGCCACGGCCATCTCGGGCCGCTTGGAAGCGGACGGCGGCCGCCCGCGCCTCGCCGTCCACGGCCAGCGCCGCGTGCCGCGCCTGCCGGGTCAGCAGCACCGCGTGCCAGCGGCCGTCGCTGACCGGCGCCGGCGGCTCCAGCGTGGCGGGCTCGGCGCAGGCGATGGCGAAGCGCAGCCTCAGCCGCCCCTCGGCCACCAGCAGCTCCAAGAAGTCGCAGTTGCCGCCGTCGTCCAGGTAGAGCAGCAGCGCCCGCGTCACGTTGGTCTTGAGGCGGAAGCTGAGCTGCTGTCCCCCCGCGCCCGGCGCCCACCGCCCGTAGCGCGCCCACTGCCCCGGGGCGCCCCCGAACTCCAGCGCCGAGCCCCGGGCGCAGGGCAGCAGGAGGGACCCCAGCGTCAGCAGCACCAGGCCCAGGTGGGCGCCCTGGCAGGGGCGGGGGGCCGGGGTGGCCCAGGTGGGCGTTTGGGGTCGGTGGCGCTCGGTCCCCGGGCGGGCGGGGCAGACCCCCGTGGCCGCGGCGTCCCGAGGGACCCCGGGGTCCGGAGGGCTGCGCTTGACCTTGGTCTCTTGGGGCTCTGCGGGGCTGTGCTTGGCCAGGGGGGCTGGGTGGAGCTTCCAGTCTGTGAGAGCCACCTGGGGGTCCGGGTGGTCTCTGTCGGCCTTGGGGTCTCGGGGGTCCTCGGGGGCTGGGTCGGCCACGGGGGGCTTGGTGGAGCCTCAAGTCCAAACAAACCACGGGGTCTTCGTTGACCTTGGCCTCTGCAGGGGCTGCGGGGCTTTGGTTGACCTTGGTCTTTTGGTTGGCCTCGGGGCCCTGGCTGACCTTGGGCCCTCGGGGGTCCTCGGAGGCCTGGGAGGGAGCGAGGTCCTGGTGGCCCCTCAGGTCCAAGCGAGCCCTGGAGCCCTGGTTGACCTTGGAGTCCAAGGGGACGTTGATGTTGGGCTCTGGGCGGTCCTGGTTGCTCACAAAACCTCTGCTGGCCACGGATTCCTGATGCACCTTCATCTCCAGGTGCTCCTGGCTGGCCGTAGACACCCGGTGGGTCACAGACACCTGGCTGACCCCGGTCCCCAGGTGCTCCTCAGAGCCTTGGGAGATCTTGGAGTCCACCAGCACCATGGAGCCACCACCAGCACCGGGCTTGGGGTGGTCCTGGTTGCCCACGAAGTTCTGGTTGGCCACAGAGCCTGGGTGGGCCTCGGCCTGGGAACCCAGGTGGGTGATGGAGCCCAGGTGGGTGACAGAGCCCAGGTAGGTGATGGAGCCTAGGTGGGCCTCAGTCTCTCGGTGGTCTCTGGCTGACTGTGGAGGTCCAGCTGGCCATGGATCCTCCAGCGGCCACGTGGGCTGGAGTCTCTTGGTGGCCCTCAGAGCCTTGAGGAACCATGGAGCCGTGGTGGGCCTGGGGGCCCAGGTGGGGCAGGGAGCCCAGGTGGGGCACAGAGCCCAGGTGGGGCACGGAGCCCAGGTGGGGCACAGAGCCCAGGTGGGGCACGGAGCCCAGGTGGGCTGGAGTCTCTTGGTGACCCCGGGGCGCCGGGGGTCCCTCAGCGACCGGACGGGTCATGGCGCCTGGGCTGGCTGCGGAGCCTGGGCGGCTTTGGGGGGGCCCTGGGGGGGGGGCCCTGGGGGGGCCCGGCCACCCCCGTCCTCTCACAGCCACATGGGCGGCGACAGCCTGGCCGGGGGGGGGGGTCCGGAGGCACCTGGGGGAGGGGCAGAGACAGTCAGGGGGGGCCCTGGAAGTGGGGGAGGGGTGACAGGCAGGTATGGGGGGGGAGGGGAGGTTGGGTGACTGGGCCCCCCCCCCACCTTCGTTATCAGCACGTTAATTAACCCCGTGATGGGGGGGGGGGGGGGGGAGGGGGGTCGGTCACCGCGGCAACCGGGCCCTGGCATTATGCAAATGAGCCCCCAGGTTATTTATAACCCCCCCTCATTGGCTAATGGAGCTCATTAACATGCAGCGCATAATTAGCCAATCACGTTAACTGCTGCACCTGCGGGGGGGGTGGGGAGGGGGGGGATGACAACGACCCCCACCTCGGCACCCCCCCACCCCATCCCGCGGGGGGGGGCGGGAGGGGGTGCAGGCTGGGGGGGGGGGGGAACCCCCAGAGACCCCCAGAGACCCTCGGGGGAGCCCCCCGGGCCTGGGTGCCTCCCCCTCCCCCTCCATGGGTGTCCTCCCTCCCCCGGGGGGGTCGTTAATTAATTAATTATGGATCGCTGATGGTTGATAAGGGGGGGGGAGGGGGCACACGGACACCTGGGGGGGGTTGGGGGGGCACCGAGGAGCCCCCAGACACCGGTGGGGGGAGGGTCAGAAGGGTCTGGGGGGGGGGTCTACAAAGGGGATCCCCCCCCCCCAAGGCCCTCTGAGCCCCCCCGGGGGGCGCTGTGGGTGGGGGAGGGGGCTCGCAGCCCCCCCCCCGTGTCCCCCCCGTGTCCCCCCGAGGGCACCTGAAGGTCACGGGGAGGAGGCGGCCCCGGGGGGGGGGGGGGGCGGGGCGGGGGCTGGGGGGGGCACCCCGGGGTGCGGGGGACGCCCCACCCCCCGCAGCCCCCCTCCCCCACCCTCGGGGGGACCCCCCCCTCACCCTCCCCCGTGACCCGCACGGACACGCCCTTGCACACGCGTGTGCCCGCCCCGGGGTGCGAGCCAGCCCGCCTTGCACACGCGCTCACCTGGTGCGTGCACACCTGTGCACGCACACACACCTGCCCACGTGCGCCCGCCTTGCACACCCACATCCCCCCAAGCCACGCCCCCCTCCCCTCCCCCCGGCGCTCCTTGCACGCTCACCTGCCCCCGCCTTGCACACCTGCACACTCTCAGGTGCCCCCGCCCGGGCTCGTGTGCCCCCCAAACCCCCCGTGCGTGCACCCCTTGCACGCACGCTGTGCACCCCGGGTTTGCACACGCGCACCCCAACTCGCCCCAGCGCAGCTCACACCTGCCTTGCACACGCGTGTGCCCCCCTGCACGCTCACCTGCGCCCCAGCGAGCGGCCCCTTGCACGCTCGTGTGCGCCCCGAGCCTGCACTCACACCTCTCACTGGCACCCCAAAACCCCCCTGTGCGCCCCCCTTGCACACTCACCTGCACCCCCGGCCTTGCACGCCCCGGCCTGGTGCACACCCAGCCCCCAAAACACACTCAGGTGTTTGTGCCACCCGCTCTGCGGGGTGCGTGTGTGCACCCCGAAACCTCACACACACGCGTGTGCACCCCCAAACCCCGCACACACACGTGTGCACCCCAAAACCTTTCATACATGCGAGTGCACCCCCAAATTGCACACACACACGTGTGCACCCCCAAAACCTCACAAACACGTGTGCACCCCAAAAACCGCACACACACGCGTGTGCACCCCAAAATCCTCACACACGTGCGTGTGCACCTCCAAAACCTGCACAAACACGCGTGTACCTGCACACACGAGTGTGTGCACCCCCAAAAACCTGCACACACACCTGTGTGCAACCCAAAACCTGCACACACACCCGTGTGCACCCCCAAAACCTCACACACACCTGTGGGCAACCCCAAACCCGCACACACACACGTGTGCACCCCAAAATCCTCACACACGTGCATGTGCACCTCCTAAAACCTGCACACACACGCGTGTGCAACCCAAAACCTCACACACACGCGTGTGCACCCCAAAATCCTCACGCACGTGCATGTGCACCTCCAAAAACCTGCACACACACGCGTGTGCAACCCCAAACCCGCACACACACACGTGTGCACCCCAAAACCTCTCATACACGCGTGTGCACCCCCAAAACCTGCACGGACACCCCCTGAACTCTCGTGTGCCCCGAACCCCACACCCCTCCCTTACACACGCACCCCCCAAACTGCCTGGACACGCCCCTTGCACGCTCGCGTGCACCCCCCCCCCCCCCAAACCGGGGGCCGCTCCTCACGCGCTGCTCGGCACCCCCCAAAAAAAACCGCGCGCACACGCGGGGGGGGGGGGGGGGCCTTGCACGCTCGCGTGCGCTCCCCCCCCAAAAACCCCGCGCGCGCACACCCCACGTGCACCCCCATTTACACACTCACACCCCCCCACGGCACGCGCGTGTGCCCCCAACGCCTCCCCCCCCCCTTCCCCCCCCCCCCCGGGCACACTCAGCTCACACTCGCCGCCGTGTCCCCCCCCGCCCCCCCGCGGTGTTCACACGCGTGTGCCCCGCGTGACACCGCCCGCGGGGCCGGGCCCGGCTCACACGCGTGTGCAGCACGCCCGGCGCAGGCCCCGCGGCCGGGGGGGGGCCCGGGGGGGGGTTTTTTTGGGGGGGGCTGGATGAGCCCCCCGCAGTGGGGGAGGGGAGGGATGAGAGCCCCGAATCCCTGAGGGGGGGGAGGGGAGGGGGGGATGCGGCCCCCAGACCCTGCAGTGGGGGAGGGGGCGATGCGGCCCCTCCCTGGGGTGGGGGAGCCCCGGCCTTTCCTCCCCTCCCCTCCCCCCCCCCCCGCCCCTTTCAGAGCCCCCCAGACCCCGCCCGGCGATGGGGGAGGGGATGGGGTGGGGGGGGTGGGGGGGGAGATGTGACCCTCGGGCCCCCCCCATCCCCCCCCTCCCCAAAATCCCCCCCCCCCTCCCCCATTCCTCCCTTTACCGGGACCCCCATCATCCTTCCCCTCCCCCCACATCCCCCCCCCCTCCCCAAAACCTCCCCCCCCCCTCCCCAAATCCTCCCTCCCCCCCCCCCTCCCCACCCCGCATCCTCCCCTCCCCGCACCCCCCTCTCGCCGCATCCCCTCCCCAGCCCCCCCTCAAAACCCCCCCCCCAGGGCTCCATTGACCCCCCCGTGTCCCCCCTCCCCGCCCCCCCCCGGTGCCGGTACCGGTACCTGCCCCGGGCGGTCCCGGCCGCGGCCCCGCTCCCGCCGCTCCCGCCGCTCCCGCAGCCCCCGCCCGCCCCCGGGCACGCGCACGGCTCCGGCGGAGCGGCGCGCGCGCCCGCAACACCGAACCGACCCCCCCCCCACCACCACCCCCATCCCCCCCCATCCCATCATCACCCCCCCCCCCCCAAACATTCATCCGACCCCCCCCCCCCCATCGCCCCCCCCCCCCCCATCCCAACCCCCCCCCCAGCACAGCCGGGACCGCCCCCCAACACCCCCCCCCCAAAAAAACCACAACAAACCCCACACATCGCCCCCCACACCCCGAAACCCGGCACGGAGACCCCCGGGGGGGTCAGGGCTGCCCCACAGAGACCCCCGGGGGGGTTCTGCCCCATTGAGACCCCATAGAGACCCCATAGAGACCCCACAGAGACCCCTGGGGGAGGGTCGAGGCTGCCCCATGGAGACCCCACAGGGACCCCCGGGGGGTTCTGCCCCACAGAGACCCCTGGGGGGGAGTCAGGGCTGTCCCATAGAAACCCCACAGAGACCCCCGGGGGGGTTCTGTCCCATAGAGACCCCACAGAGACCCCTGGGGGAGGGTCGAGGCTGCCCCATGGAGACCCCACAGGGATCCCATAGAGACCCCCGGGGGAGTTCTGCCCCACAGAGACCCCCGGGGGGGTCAGGGCTGCCCCACAGAGACCCCACAGAGATCCCCGGGGGGGTTCTGTCCCATAGAGACCCCTGGGGGGAGGGGGCAGGGCTGCCCCACAGGGACCCCTGGGGGGGGTTCTGTCCCATAGAGACCCCATAGAGACCCCGGGGGGGGGGGGGTCGAGACTGCCCCACAGAGACCCCACAGAGACCCCCGGGGGGTTCTGCCCCACAGAGACCCCTGGGGGGGGAGTCAGGGCTGTCCCATAGAGACCCCACAGAGAGCCGGAGGGGGTCGAGGCTGCCCCACAGAGATCCCATAGAGACCCCATAGAGACCCCCGGGATGGCCAGGGCTGCCCCACAGAGACCCCACAGAGATCCCTGGGGGGGTTCTGTCCCATAGGGACCCCACAGAGACCCCCGGGAGGGTCGAGGCTGCCCCACAGAGACCCTACAGGGACCCCCGGGGGGGTTCTGCCCACAGAGACCCCTGGGGGGTCGAGACTGCCCCATAGAGACCCCACAGAGACCCCATAGAGACCCCCGAGGAGGTTCTGCCCCACAGAGACCGCACAGAGACCCCCCCCCCCCCCCAAACGCCCCACGCGAACTCCCCCCCGGGGGTCTCCCGGCTGCCCCACAGACCCCGACGCCCCCCCCACCCCCACAGAGCCCCCTGCCCGCCCCCCCGCCTCCGCGGCTCTGCCCCATCGGGGCTCATTAGGGCTCATTAGCGGCAGCTGTTAATGAGGGGCTCCAACGCCCCCCGCCCCCCTCCCCAAATTCACCGCGACCCCCGCCCACCCCGCCCGAGCCCCTGCAGGAACGGCACAGACGGACACACGGACACGGAGTTTATTCCCACGGGACAAACAGAGACCCCCAACACCCCCGGGGGGGTCTGGAACCCCCCCCCAAACCCACCCCAGGTGCGCGGACCTCCCCAAACCCCCCTCCCCTCCAAAATCCACGCGGTGAGGGGGGGGTCCGGGGTCAGGCGGGGTCAGGGGGGGCCGGAGCTTCGGGGACTCTGTAAAAATTTTGGGGTGGGGGGGTCAATATGAGACCCCAACATCCAAACCCCCCAATTTCGGTGGGGGAGGGGGTCCTGAGTTTCTGCGCCCCCAAATTTGGACACCCAGGACCCCGATTTGGGGGGTCGCAAGCCCCCCCGCCCCCCCCCAGCCCTGTTACCTGTCACAGGTGAGTGTCAAAAACTCCATCCTCCTCCTCCTCGGGGGGCTCTGGGGGGGGGCACCGGGGGGGGGTCACTTTTGGGGGGTCCCGGCCACCTTGGGGTGCCCTCAATGGGGGTCCCGAGATGGGGGGAGGTGAGTTTTGGGTGTGGGGGGGGGGTCCCACCTGGGGGTCGCAGCGAGGGGCGGCGGGGCCAGGGCAGGGAGAGGCTGAAGGAGCGGGGCCGGGTTTTGGGGGGTCCGGGGGGGGTCCGGGGGGGCGGCGGCGGCGACGCTCTGGGCTCGGCGGCGACAATCGGGACGCAGCCGGTCGCGACAGGAGATGTGACAGCGCAGGCCGCAGCCTTTGGGGGGGGGGCGGGGGGGGGCACGGGGTCCTCCTCACTCACAGAGACCCCCACCCAAAAAAAAACCAAACCCCACGGCACCCAGAGACCCCCGAAAACCCCCCCGAGAGTAAGGATCCCGCACACCCAGAGACCCCCAGGGGCCACCCAGACCCCCCAAGACACCCAGAGCCCCCCTCGACCCCCAACCTCCCCCCAATGTACCCAGAGACCCCCAAAAACCCCCTGAACCCCCCCCGAGAGTGAAGATCCCTCACACCCAGAGCCCCCCCAAGGCACCCAGAGACCCCCAAAACCCCCAAGACACCCAGAGCCCCCCCTGACCCCCCAAACCCCCCCGAGAGTGAGGATCCCGCACACCCAGAGACCCCCCAGACCACCCTGAAACCCCCCACAGCACCCAGAGCCCCCCCCGACCCCCCCAAACCCCCCCGAGAGTGAGGATCCCTCACACCCAGAGACCCCCCCAAAGCCCCCAGAGACCCCCCAGACCACCCCAAAACCCCCCCACAGCACCCAGAGCCCCCCAAAACCCCCAGAATCCCCCCAAATCCCCAGAACACCCCCCAAATGTGAGGATCCCACTCACCCAGAGACCCCCCAGGGGCCACCCAGAGCCCCCCAATGCACCCAAAGCCCCCCAAGACACCCAGAGCCCCCAAGGACCCCCCCAGACCCTCCCCAAAATCCCCAGAATCCCCCAAATCCCCAGAGCCCCCTCCGAGCGTGAGGATCCCTCACACCCAGAGACCCCCAGGGGCCACCCAGACCCCCCCCAAGGCACCCAAAGCCCCCCAAACCCCCCCAGCCCCTCCCTTTGCCCCCCACTCACCGCTGCACTCCAGCCCATCCTTGTGCAGACCCCAAATCTGGGCGGGGGGGGGGGGAGGCAGGGAAGGGGTCAGGGGGGGTCCAGGACCCCCTGAAAAGCCCTCCCAGCCCCTCCCCCCTCCCCTGAGTGGGGGTCCGTAGCCGTGCTCTGAGGGTTTGGGGGGAGCTGGGGGGGGTCTGGGGAGTTTGGGGGGGATCTGGTGGGAATCAGGGGGGTCTGGGGGGATCTGGGCAGGATCTGGGGGTTGTCTGGGGGGGTCTGGGGGGTTTGGAGGGATCTGGGGGAGTTTGGGGGGTTCTGGGGGATCTGGGGGGGGTCTGGGGGGGTCTGGGGGTGGTCTCGGTGCCCCCCCCCGCCCCGCACTCACCAGTTCCCGCAGCCCTGGCAGGGCCCCGCCCGCAGCCCCCGCAGCCCCGCAGTTTGTGGGGGGGTCCCGGGGGGGGTCCCTTGGCTGCAGCGCAGGAAATAATCCAGCACCTCCCCCCGGCTGAGCCCCCGTCCCTGGGGGGGGGTCACAGGAGGGTCACAGGAGGGTCAGAGGTCACGGAGGGGTCGGGAAGGGTCAGCGGGGTCTCAGTTTGGGAGGATTTGGGGATTTTTTTTTGGGGAGGGGGCTCAGCTCCCCCCGGAGGGACTCAGGGACCCTGAGGGGGGTTTGGGGGTCTCTGGGCGGGGGGGTTGGGTGTCTCGGTGGCTCGGGGGGGGTTTGGGGGTCTCACAGTGTCCAGCTCCCTCAGGGGGGGCCTCAGGAGGGATTTTGGGGAGGATCCTGGGGGGGCTTGGGGGGTTTGGGTGTCTCGTGTCGGGGGTGTTGGGGGTCCGGGAGGGGTTTGGGGGTCCTGGGGGTCTCACAATTGGTGTCCAGCTCCCCCGGCGGGGGGGGCTCAGGAGGGATCCTGGGGGGCTTTGGGGGGGATTTGGGGGTCCCGGGGGGTTTGGGGTCCCGGGGCGGGGTTGGGGGTCCTGGGGGTGTTGAGGGTCCTGGGGGGTTTGGGGGGTCCCGGGGGATTTGGGGGGTCCCGGGGCGGGGGTTGGAGGGTCCCGGGGGGGATTTGGGGGTCCCGAGGGGGTGTTGGGGATCCCGAGGGGGTGTTGGGGGTCCCGGGGGGGTTTGGGGGTCCCGGGGCGGGGTTGGGGGTCCCGGGGCGGGGTTTGGGGGTCGTGGGGGTCTCACAAGTCGGTGTCCAGCTCCCCCAGGGGGGGCAGGTGGGGGAAGTTTTCCCGCACGATCCCGAATTCCTCCACCGAGATCCGCCCGTCCCCGTCCACGTCGAAATTCCGGAAAATCGACTGAGACCCCCCCCCAAAAAAAAAAAAATGAGACCCCCCCCCCTCGACACCCCAAATATCACCGCTGACACCCCCACCCCCAACCCCTCAGACCCCCGGAACCCCCCAAAACTCTCCCCACCGCCCCTCTTCACCCCTCAATTCCTCCGAGCCCCCCCTCCCCAGACCCCCCCAGACCCCTCAAAGTCACCCCCGACCCCCCCCCCGCGACCCCCCCCCCCCCCGCGACCCCCGCACCTCCACCAGCTGCTCCAGGCGGGGTCGCAGCCCCGCGGGGTCGGGCCGGGGGGGCTCGGGCAGGACCCAGCGCTCGGGGGGGAGGGCGGGGGGCAGCTCCGGGGGGGGCCCGGCCTGGGGGGAGAGGGGAGGGGGCGTCAGGGGTGGGTGGGTGGGGGGTCAGACCCTCTCCCCAAGGGGTTCCCCCCCCTCTTTGCACACTCACAGCCCCCCGGGGGTGTTTGCACACCCGCCTGGGTGTGCGGTCATGGACCCCCCCCGTTTCCCCCCCCCCCCTCCTTGCACACTCACTGCCGCCCTTCGCACCCCTTTGCACGCTCGCGCTCTTCCACACTCACCCTCCTCGCTGTGCCCCCAGTCCTCTTGCACACTCGCGTTCACCTTTTTCACGCTCACCCCCCCTTTTTCACGCTCACCCCCCCTTTTTCACGCTCCACCCCCCCTTTTTCACTCGCCCCCATTTCACACTCGACCCCCAATTTTGCACTCTCCCCCCTCGCTATCCCCCCCACCCCTTGCACACTCTACCTCCCTTGCACACTCACTCCCCTGTTCACACTCACATCCCTTTTCACTCTCGTCCCCCCTTTTCCACACCCGCCCTGCCCTTTTGCACACTCACCCCCCCTTTCACACTCACATCCCTTTTCACACTTGCCCCCCCCATTTTTCACACTCACCCCCCATTTCCACTCTCCCCCCTTTTCACACTCACCCCCCCTCTTCACACTCACATCCCTTTGCACACTCGCCCCCCCATTTTCACACACTCGCCCCCCCTTTTTCACACTCCCCCCCATTTCCCACTCTCACCCCTTGCTGTCCCCCCACCCTTTTCACACTCACCCCCCTTTTCACACTCACATCCCTTTGCACACTTGCCCCCCACCCCCATTTTTCACACTCGCCCTCCCTTTTCCACATTCACCCCCCATTTCACACTCACCCCCTTTTGCACACTCGCCCCCCCCATTTTTTCACACTCGCTCCCCCTTTTCCACACTCGCCCCCCATTTCCCACTCCCCCCTTGCTGTCCCCCCACCCCCCTTTTCCACACCCGCCCCATTTTCCACACTGGCCCCCCATTTTCCACTCTCCCACCCTTTTCACACTCACCCCCCCTTTTCACACTCACATCCCTTTCCACACTTGCCCCTCACCCCCATTTTTCACACTCGCCCCCCCATTTTTCACACTCGCCCTCCCTTTTCCACACTCGCCCCCCATTTCCCACTCTCCCCCCTTTGCACACTCGCCTCCCCATTTTTCACACTCGCCCCCCCTTTTTCACACTTGCCCCCATTTCCCACTCCCCCGCCTTGCTGTCCCCCCACCCCCATTTCCACACCCGCCCCCTTTTCCCCACTCGCCCCCCATTTCCCACTCTCCCCCCTTTGCACACTCGCCCCCCCATTTTCCACACTCGCCCCCCCCCATTTTCCACACTCACCCCCCACTTCCCACTCTCCCCCTTTTGCACCTTTTGCACGCTCGCCCCCCCATAATTTTTTACACTCGCTCCCCCATTTCCCACTCTCCCCCCATTTTCCACACTCGCCCCCCCCCGCCCCGTTTCCCCCCCCCGGCCTCACGGGGGCGCTCTCGCGGGGCTCGCGCTGCAGCGACATCTGGTGGAGCTGCGCCTCGCTGGGCCCGAGCGCCAGCGACACCTGCGGGACAGCGGGGGAACTGCAGGGGGGGCCCCGCGGGGTTTTTTTGGGGGGGGGGTTGGGGTTGGGATTGGGGGGGGGGTCGCCGCTTAGAGGCGTTTGGGGGGGTTGGAGAGTTTGGGGGCAGTCTGGGGGTGCAGGGAGGGGAAGGGGAGTTCAGGTTTTGGGTTCAAGTGGTTTGGGGGGGGCAGGAGGAGGAAAGGGGAGTTTGGGGGGGGGGGTCGAGTGGAGCAGGTCAAGGGAGGGGGGGTTCCAGGAGGGGAGGGGTCCCAGGAAGGAGTTTGGGGATTCTGGGAGGGGGTTTGGGAGGGTCGAGGGGGGTTTGGGGTGGCGCAGTGGGGTCTCACCTTCAGCAGGTAAAGCCGGTCGGGATGGGGGGGCGGTCCCAGGAGGGAGTTTAGGGGGTCACGGGGGGGGTTTGGGGGTCTCAGGAGGGGATTTGGGGGTCACGGAGGGGGTTTGGGGTGGCGCAGTGGGGTCTCACCTCCAGCAGGTAAAGCCGGTCGGATTGGGGGGGGTCCCAGGAGGGGATTTGGGGGTCACGGGGGGGGGTTTGGGGGTCCCAGGAGGGGATTTGGGGGTCACGGGGGGGGGTTTGGGGGTCCCAGGAGGGGATTTGGGGGTCACGGGGGGGGGTTGGGGGGTCCAGGAGGGGATTTGGGGGTCACGGGGGGGGGGTTGGGGGGTCTCAGGAGGAGGTTTGGTGGTCACGGGGAGGGGTTTGGGGGTCCCAGGAGGGGATTTGGGGGTCACGAGGGAGGTTTGGGGTGGCGCAGTGGGGGTCTCACCTTCAGCAGGTAAAGCCGGTCGGGATTGGGGGGGGTCCCAGGAGGGGGTTTGGGGGTCACGGGGGGGGGGTTTGGAGGTCACGGGGGGGGGTTGGGGGTCCCAGAAGGGGGTTTGGGGGTCCAGGAGGGGGTTTGGGGGGTCACGGGGGGGGGTTTGGAGGTCACGGGGGGGGTTTGGGGGTCCCAGAAGGGGGGTTTGGGGGTCCCAGGGGGGTTTGGGGCTGCGCAGTGGGGTCTCACCTCCAGCAGCCGGAGCAGGTCGGGGTGGGGGGTCCCGGGGGGTTCCCTGCTCTCGCCCCGCCAGCAGCGCCCCTTGCAGGGCGAAGCGAGCCCGCAGTTTGTTGGGGTGGGGGCGTCCCGGACCCCCCCAGTCCGGCAGCGCCGCTTCCAGCGACACCAGGTCCCCGCAGGTGAACCCCGAGCGCCGGCACCCGGAACCCCCCCGAGCCCCCCGCGCCCCCCAACAGCGCCCGGTACCCCCGGTAATTCCCCCCCGAGCCCACGGCCTCGGCCAGCTGTGCCCACAGCTGGGGGGGCGGGGGGCGCACCGGGGGGTGTATGGGGGGGGGGGTCGGGGTGCGGGGTGGGGGTCGCAGGAGGGTACGAAGGACACAGGGACAGAGCGGGGACACAAGGACAGGGGGTGACACGGGGGGGGGGACATTTTAGAAATGAGCAGAGCCCAGGGGTGACGGGACCCCCGCGTCCCCCCTGTGCCCCCTAGAACCCCCCAGAGACCCCCCCGGACCTTCCTGTGCCCCCCGGGACTCCCCCCAAGAACCCCCGGGACTTTCCTGTGCCCCCCGAGACTCCCCCCAGGACCCCCCCGGACCTTCCTGTGCCCCCCTGGACTCCCCCCAGAGCCCCCCCGGACCTTCCTGTGCCCCCCAGGACTCCCCCGGACCTTCCTGTGCCCCCCTGGACTCCCCCCAGAGCCCCCCGGGACCTTCCTGTGCCCCCAGGACTCCCCCGGTCCTTCCTGTGCCCCCTGGACTCCCCCAGGACTCCCCCGGACCTTCCTGTGCCCCCCGGACTCCCCCCAGGACCCCCCGGGACCTTCCTGTGCCCCCCAGAGACACCCCCGGACCTTCCTGTGCCCCTTGGGACCCCCCAGACCCTCCCAGCACCCCCAGAAACCCCCAAATTATTCCCCTCAACCTCCCCGTGTGCCCCAGAAACGCCCCCAGGACCCCTCCAGGACACCCCCAAGACCCCCCCGAACCCCTCTGTACCCCCGCGTGCCCTCTCGGGGACCCCTCCAGGTGCCCCCGGGACCCCCACCTGGATCAGGGGAGGGGTCAGCAGCACCAGGGTCCGGCGCAGCCGCGCGATGGAGCCGTGG
>WQNJ02000477.1:0-21561 GCA_016584745.2 Phylloscopus trochilus trochilus | reverse complement strand
TCTGTCCCCAAGCTGTCCCCAGGCTGTCCCCAGTGTGTCCCCAGGCTGTCCCTGTGCCCCCAGGCTGTCCTCAGGCTGTCCCCAGGCTGTCCCCATGTCCCCAAGCTGTCCCCAGGCTGTCCCCAGTCTGTCCCCAGTCTGTCCCCAAGCTGTCCCCAGGCTGTCCCCAGTGTGTCCCCAGGCTGTCCCCATGTCCCTGTCCCCATGTCCCCAGGCTGTCCCCACGTCCCCAGGCTGTCCCCACGTCCCCAGGCTGTCCCCAAGCTGTCCCCAGGCTGTCCCCAGGCTGTCCCCATGTCCCCAGACTGTCCCCAGGCTGCCCCCAGGCTGTCCCCATGTCCCTTCGCCATGTTCCGCTGTCCCCAGGCTGTCCCCAGGCTGTCCCCAGGCTGTCCCCGTGTCCCCAGGCTGTCCCCAGCGTGTCCCCAGGCTGTCCCCAGCGTGTCCCCAGGCTGTCCCCGTGTCCCCAGGCTGTCCCCAGCGTGTCCCCAGCGTGTCCCCAGGCTGTCCCCAGGCTGTCCCCAGGCTGTCCCCAGCGTGTCCCCAGGCTGTCCCCGTGTCCCCAGGCTGTCCCCAGGCTGTCCCCAGGCTGTCCCCATGTCCCCAGGGTGTCCCCAGG
Source organism: Phylloscopus trochilus trochilus (assembly GCA_016584745.2). Lineage (NCBI taxonomy): Eukaryota > Metazoa > Chordata > Aves > Passeriformes > Phylloscopidae > Phylloscopus > Phylloscopus trochilus. The sequence goes on along the minus strand of WQNJ02000477.1, from coordinate 20,942 downwards.
CTGTCCCCAGCGTGTCCCCTGCCCCCAGGTGAGATCGCCATCCGCGTGTTCCGGGCCTGCACGGAGCTGGGGATCCGCACGGTGGCCGTGTACTCGGAGCAGGACACGGGGCAGATGCACCGGCAGAAGGCGGACGAGGCTTACCTGGTGGGGCGGGGGCTGCCCCCCGTGCAGGCCTACCTGCACATCCCCGACATCATCCGCGTGGCGCAGGTGGGGACACCTGGGGCACACCTGGGGAGGGGACGCACCTGGGGAGGGGACACATCTGGGATACACCTGGGAACACACCTGGGACACACCTGGGAGACACCTGGAGAGGGGACACACCTGGGGAGGGGACACACCTGGGGGACACACCTGGGATACACCTGGAATGCACCTGGGATACACCTGGGACACACCTGGGGAGGGGACACACCTGGGGCACACCTGGAGGGACACCTGGGGAGGGGACACACCTGGGGGACACCTGGGACACACTGGGGGACACACCTGGGATACACCTGGGGACACACCTGGGGGACACTTGGGATACACCTGGGAACACACCTGGGGAGGGGACACACCTGGGGACACGTGTGGGACACATCTGGGAACACACCTGGGGACACACGTGGGGGACACCTGGGGACACACCTGGGGAGGGGACACACCTGGGAACACACCAGGGGGACACCTGGGACACACCTGGGGAGGGGACACACCTGGGGCACACCTGGGGACACCTGGGGAGGGGACACACCTGGGGGACACCAGGAGGGGACGCTGCCCGTGGGCCTGGACCCCCATTCCCTGTGTGGGGCTGGTGTCGTCACCTCCCTGGGGGTGGCCCCGTGACCCCCCCCAAACCCCCGGGGTGGGGGTTGGGGGTCCTGTCCATCCATGACCCCTCCAAATCCCCGGGATAGGGGGGTCCTGTCCGGCCAAATCCCCAGTGGGGGTTGGGTGTCCTGTCTGTCCGTGACCCCCCAAATCCCCCCCAAATCCCCAGGGTGAGGGGTGGTCCTGTCCAGCTGTGACCCCCCAAATCCCCGGGGTGAGGGGTGGTCCTGTCTGGCCAAATCCCCGGGGTGGGGGTTGGGGGTCCTGTCTGTCCGTGACCCCCCAAATCCCCCCCAAATCCCCGGGGTGAGGGGTGGTCCTGTCCATCCATGACCCCCCCAAATCCCTGGGATAGGGGGGTCCTGTCCATCCATGACCCCCCCAGATCCTTGGGGTGGGGGTTGGGGGTCCTGCCCGGCCCTGACCCCCCCGTGCCCCCCAGGAGAACGAGGTGGACGCCATCCACCCCGGGTACGGGTTCCTGTCGGAGCGCGCCGATTTTGCCCAGGCCTGCCTGGACGCCGGCGTGCGCTTCGTGGGGCCCCGGCCCGAGGTGGTCCGGAAAATGGGCGACAAGGTGGAGGCTCGGGCCATCGCCATCGCCGCCGGTGCGCGCCTGGGGGGCGGCTGGGGGGCGGGTTTGGGGGGGGTTATGGGGGATTTGAGGGAGTTAAAGGGGGATTTTGGGGGGTTAAAGGGGGATTTGAGGGAGTTATGGGGGGTTTGTGGGAGGTTATGGGGATTTTGGGGGGTTAAAGGGGCATTTGGGGGGGTTTGGGGGGGTTAAAGGGGGATTTGAGGGGGTTTGGGGGGGTTAAAGGAGGATTTGGGGTGGGGGTTATGGGGGTTTGGGGGGCGGTTTGGGGGTTTAAAGGGGGATTTGGGGGGGTTAAAGGGGGATTTGAGGGGGTTTGGGGGGATTAAAGGGGCATTTGGGGGGGTTATGGGGGAATTTGGGGGGCTATGGGGGATTTGAGGGGGTTATTGGGGGATTTAAGTGGGATTTGAGGGGGTTTTGGGGGGGTTAAAGAGGGATTTGAGGGGGTTTGGGGGGGTTATGGGGGAATTTGGGGGGTTAAAAGGGGATTTGGGGGGGTTAAAGGGGGTTGGGGGGGTTAAAGGGGGATTTCAGGACGTTTGGCGGGGGTTAAAGGTGGATTCGAGGGGGTTATGGGAGGTCAAAGTTGAATTTGGGGGGTTAAAGGGGGATTTGAGGGAGTTTTGGGGGGTTATGGGGGACTGGGGGGGGTTATGGGGGATTTGAGGGGGTTATGAGGTGGTTAAAGGGGGCTTACAGGGGGGTTATGGGGGTTTGGGGGAGTTTTGGGGGGGTTAAAGGGGGATTTGAGGGGTTTATGGGGGATTTGGGGGGGCTTGGGGGGGTTAAAGGTGAATTTGGGGGTTTAAAGGGGGGATTTGGATGGTTAAAAGGGGTTTGGGGGGGTTATGGGGGATTTGGGGGGTTAAAGGAGGATCTGGGTGGTTATGGGGGGCTTGGGGGGGGCTGTGGGGGATTTGAGGGGGAGATTTGGGGGGTTAAAGGGGATTTCAGGGCGTTTGGCGGGGGTTAAAGGGGGATTTGAGGGGGTTATGGGGGGATTAAAGAGGAATTTGAGGGGGGTTATGGGGGGTTTGGGGGAGTTTTGGGGGGGTTAAAGGGGGATTTGGGGGGGTTATGTGGGGGTTAAAGGGGGATCGGGGGGGCTTATGGGGAGTTATGGGGGGATTTTAGAGGGATTAAAGGGATTAAAGTGGCATTTTTGAGGTCTCGGGGGGGGATTTTGAGGTCTGGGGCATTTCCGGGGGTCTCGGGGGGGGGGGATTTTGGGGTTCTCAGGGGAGTTTTGGGGCTCTCGGGTGGGTATTTGGGGCTCTCAGGGGAGTTTTGGGGCTCTCAGAGGGGGATTTTGGGGTTCTCAGGGGAGTTTTGGGGCTCTCGGGTGGGTATTTGGGGCTCCCTGACCCGCGGTGCCCGCAGGGGTGCCGGTGGTGCCGGGGACGCCGTCGCCGGTGTCGTCTCTGGCCGAGGCTCGGGAATTCGCCACCCGGGTCGGCTTCCCCGTCATCCTCAAGGCCGCGCACGGCGGCGGCGGCCGCGGCATGAGGGTGGTGCGGGCCGCCGAGGTACCCACCCCAAAAACCCCAAAAACCCCCCCGGGGAGCACAAATTCCCCCTGGGAGCCCAATCCCCTCAGGAACCCACCCCAAAAACCCCAAAAACCCCACCCCCCCCCCGGGGAGCCCAAATCCCCTCAGGAACCCACCCCAAAACCCCCCCGGGAGCCCAAATCCCCTCAGGAACCCATCCCAAAATCCCCCTTGGAGCCCAAATTCCCCCCTCCCCGGAACCCAAACCGCCCCTGGAACCCAAATCCCCTCAGGAACCCACCCCAAAATCCCCCCCAGGAGCCCAAATTCCCCCCCTGGGAGCCCAAATCCCCTTCAGGAACCCAAATCCCGTCAGGAACCCAAATCCCCCTCAGGAACCCACCCCAAAAACCTCCCCAATAACCCAAATCTCCCCGGGGAGCCCAAATTCTGCCCCCCCCAGAACCTAAATCCCCTCAGGAGCCCAAATCCCCTCAGGGACCCACCCCAAACCCCACCCAGGAGCCCAAATTCCCTGCCCAGAACCCAAATCCCCTCAGGAACCCACCCCAAAAACCCCCCTGGGTGCCCAAATTCCCTGCCCAGAACCGAACCCACCATAAACCGCCCCCCCCAGGAGCCCAAAAACCACCCTGGGAGCCCAAATCCCCTCAGGAACCCACCCCAACCCCCCCCTCAGGAACCCAAATTCCCCCCCGGGAGCCCAAATCCCCTCAGGAACCCACCCCAAAACCCCCCTGGGAGCCCAAATTCCCCCCCTGGGAGCACAAATCCCCTCAGGAACACAAATCCCCTCAGGAACCCACCCCCAAAACCCCCCTGGTAGCCCAAATTCCCTGCCCAGAACCCAAATCTCCCTCAGGAACCCACCCCAAAAACCCCCCCAGGAACCCAAATCCCCTCAGGAACCCACCCCAAACCCCCCCAGGAACCCAAATCCCCTCAGGAACCCACCCCAAAAACCTCCCCGGGAGCCCAAATCCCCCCAGGGAGCCCAAATTCTGACTTCCCCAGAACCCAAATCCCCCCCAGAACCCAAATCCCCCTCAGGTGCCCACCCCGAACCCCCCCAGGAACCCAAATCCCCACGACCCCGAATGCCCCGATTGCAGCCCAAGCCCCAGGTGCTGATCTCTCCAAATCCCCCAGGAATGCCAAATCCCAAATCTGGGCTGCTGGGAAAATGAAATTCCCCAGGAATGTCACCTTTTAGGGTCCCTGGAATTTGGGGTCCCTGGGTTTTGGGGGTCCCTGGATTTTGGGGTCCCTGGGTTTTAGGGGTCCCTTGAATTTGGGGGTCCCTGGGTTTTAGGGGTCCCTTGAATTTGGGGTCCCTGGAATTTGAGATCCCTGGGTTTTAGGGGTCCCTGAATTTTGGGGTCCCTGAATTTTGGGATCCCTGGGGTTTGGGGGTCCCTGGGTTTTGGGGTCCCTGGATTTTGGGGGTCCCTGAATTTGGGGTCCCTGGGTTTTGGGATCCCTGGATTTTAGGGTCCCTGGGTTTTAGGGGTCCCTGAATTTGGGGGTCCTTGGGTTTTTGGGGGTCCCTGTAATTTGGGATCCCTGGGTTTTAGGGGTCCCTGAATTTTGGGGTCCCTGAATTTTGGGGTCCCTGGGTTTTAGGGGTCCCTGGATTTGGGGAGTCCCTGTAATTTGGGGTCCCTGTAATTTGGGGTCCCTGGGTTTTGGGGGTCCCTGTAATTTGGGGTCCCTGGGTTTTAGGGGTCCCTGAATTTGAGGTCCCTGGATTTTGGACTCCCTGAATTTTGGGATCCCTGGATTTTAGGGGTCCCTGAATTTGGGGGGTCCCTGGATTTTGGGGTCCCTGGGTTTTAGGGGTCCCTGAATTTGGGGGTCCCTGTAATTTGGGATCCCTGGGTTTTGGGGAGTCCCTGTAATTTGGGGTCCCTGAGTTTTGGGGTCCCTGGGTTTTGGGGGTCCTTGTAATTTGGGGTCCCTGGAATTTGGGGGGTCCCTGTAATTTGGGGAGCCACTTTTGGGGTCCTGCAGGAGCTGGAGGAGAACTTCTCCCGCGCCACCTCGGAGGCTTTGGCCGCCTTTGGGAACGGGGACCTGTTCGTGGAGAAATTCATCGAGCGCCCGCGGCACATCGAGGTCCAGATCCTGGGTACGGCCTGGGGGGCCGGGGGGCTGCTGGGGGGGTCCCTGGGGGGGCTTCGGGGAGGCCTCTGGGGACATCGAGGATCCCTGGACAGCCGGGTCCCTCTCAAGGGTCCTTTTTTGAGATTCCTGGGTCCCTTTTTAGGGTTTCTCAGGTCCCTTCCTGGGGTTCCCAGGTGCCTTTTTGGAATTCCCAGGTCCCTCTCTGGAATTCCCAGGTCCCTTTTTAGGGTTCCCAGGTCCCTTTTTGGGATTCCCGGGTCCCTTTCTGGGATTCCTGGGTCCCTTTCTGGGATTCCCAGCTCCCATTTTTAGGGTTCCCAGGTCTCTTTTGGGATTCCCAGGTCTCTTTTTAGGGTTCCCAAGTCCCTTCCTGGGGTTCCCAGATCCCTTTTTGGGATTCCCTGCTCCCTTTTTAGGGTTCCCAGGTCCCTTTTTGGGATTCCTGGTCCCTTTCTGGGATTCCCAGGTCCCTTTTTGGGATTCCTGGTCCCTTTCTGGGATTCCCAGCTCCCTTTTTAAGGTTCCCAGGTCCCTTTTTGGGATTCCCAGGTCTTTTTTTAGGATTCCCAGGTCCCTTTTTAGGGTTCCCAGCTCCCTTTTTGGGGTTCCCAGCTCCCTTTTTGGGATTCCCAGGTCCCTTTTTGGGATTCCTGGTCCCTTTCTGGGGTTCCCAGCTCCCTTTCTGGGGTTCCCAGCTCCCTTTTCAGGGTTCCCAGTTCCGTTCTGGGTGTCCCCTGAGCCCCGGGTGCCTCCCAGGTGACTCCCACGGGAACGTGGTCCATCTCTACGAGCGGGACTGCTCAATGCAGGTCTCTTTTGGGATTCCCAGGTCCCTTTCTGGGGTTCCCAGGTCCCTTTTTAGAGTTCCCAGATCCCTTTTTAGGGTTCCCAGGTCCCTTTTGGGGATTCCCAGCTCCCTTTTTAGGGTTCCCAGCTCCCTTTTTAGGGTTCCCAGGTCCTTCCTGGAATTCCCAGCTCCCTTTTTAGGGTTCCCAGCTCCCCTTTTGGGGTTCCCAGCTCCCTTTTCAGGGTTCCCAGTTCCGTTCTGGGTGTCCCCTGACCCCCGGCTGCCCCCCAGGTGACTCCCACGGGAACGTGGTCCATCTCTACGAGCGGGACTGCTCAATGCAGGTCTCTTTTGGGATTCCCAGGTCCCTTTCTGGGGTTCCCAGGTCCCTTTTTAGAGTTCCCAGATCCCTTTTTAGGGTTCCCAGGTCCCTTTTGGGATTCCCAGGTCCCTTTTTGGGGTTCCCAATTCCGTTCTGGATGTCCCCTGACCCCTGGGTGCCCCCCAGGTGACTCCCACGGGAACGTGGTCCATCTCTACGAGCGGGACTGCTCGGTGCAGCGCCGGCACCAGAAGGTGGTGGAGATCGCCCCGGCCGCCCGGCTGCCCCCGGAGCTGCGCGCCCGCCTGGCCGACGACGCCGTGCGCCTGGCCCGGCAGGTGACAGCCAGCCCGGGGGGGACACCGGGGCTCAGGGGGGCCGGGGGACCGGGGGGGACCCGGGCACTGAGGGGTGGGATCCTGGGAGAGCGCTGGGGGGAGCAAGGGGGGCATTGGGGGCACCAAGGTGGGCGTTGGGAGGGACCCAGGTGGGCACTGGGGGCACCAAGGTGGACATTGGGGGCACCAAGGTGGGCATTGGGAGGGACCCAGATGTACTTTGGGGGCACCAAGGTGGACATTGGGGTCACCAAGGTGGACATTGGGGGCACCAAGGTGGGCATTGTGGGGAACCAGGTGGACATTTGGGGCACCCAGGTGGGCATTGGGGAGGACACAGGTGGACATTGGGAGGGACCCAGGTGGGCATTGGGAGGGACCCAAGTGGACACTGGGGGCACCCAGGTGGACATTGGGGGCACCAAGGTGGGCATTGTGGGGCACCAAGGTGGGCATTGGGGGGCACCAAGGTGGGCATTGGGGACAGCAAGGTGGACATTGGGAGGGACCCAGGTGGGCATTGGGGGGCACCAAGGTGGACATGAGGGGCACGCAGGTGGACATTGGGGACACCAAGGTGGGCATTGGGGGCACCAAGGTGGGCATTGGGGGCACCAAGGTGGGCATTGGGAGGGACCCAGGTGGGCATTGGGGGCACCAAGGTGGACATGAGGAGCACGCAGGTGGACATTGGGGACACCAAGGTGGACATTGGGGGCACCAAGGTGGGCGTTGGGAGGGACCCAGGTGGGCATTTGGGGCACCCAGGTGGGCATTGGGGACACCAAGGTGGACATTGGGAGGGACCCAGGTGGGCGTTGGGAGGGACCCAGGTGGGCATTGGGGGCAACCAAGGTGGGCATTGGGGGCATCCAGGTGGACGTTGGAGGCACCAAGGTGGACATTGGGGGCACCCAGGTGGACGTTGGGGGCAACCAAGGTGGGCATTGGGGGCACCCAGGTGGACGTTGGGGGGGCACCAAGGTGGGCATTGGGAGGCACCCAGGTGGACATTGGGGGCAACCAAGGTGCGCATTGGGGGCAACCAAGGTGGGCATTGGGGGCACCCAGGTGGGCATTGGGGGCACCCAGGTGGACATTGGGGGCACCAAGGTGGGCATTGGGGGGCACCAAGGTGGACATTGGGAGGGACCCAGGTGGACATTGGGAGGGGCTCAGGTGGGCATTGGGGGCACCAAGTGGGCATTGAGGGCGCCCAGGTGGACGTGGGGGGCACCAAGGTGGGCATTGGGGGCACCCAGGTGGACATTGGGGGCACCAAGGTGGACATTGGGGGCACCCAGGTGGACATTGGGGGGCACCAAGGTGGGCATTGGGGGGCACCAAGGTGGGCATTGGGGACAGCAAGGTGGGCGTTGGGAGGGACCCAGGTGGGCATTGGGGGCAACCAAGGTGGGCATTGGGAGGGACCCAGGTGGGCATTGGGAGCGACCCAGGTGGACATTGGGGGCACCCAGGTGGGTGTTGTGGGGAACCAGGTGGACATTGGGGGCACCAAGGTGGACATTGGGGGCACCCAGGTGGGCATTGGGAGGGACCCAGGTGGACATTGGGGGACACCAAGGTGGGCATTGGAGACACCCAGGTGGACATTGGGGACAGCAAGGTGGACATTGGGAGGGACCCAGGTGGGCATTGGGGGGCACCAAGGTGGACATGAGGGGCACGCAGGTGGACATTGGGGACACCAAGGTGGGCATTGTGGGGAACCAGGTGGGCATTGGGGGCACCAAGGTGGACATTGGGGGCACCAAGGTGGGCGTTGGGAGGGACCCAGGTGGGCATTTGGGGCACCCAGGTGGGCATTGGGGGCACCAAGGTGGGCATTGGGAGGGACCCAGGTGGGCATTGGGGACAACCAGGTGGGCATTGGGGGGCACCCAGGTGGACATTGGGGGGAACCCAGGTGGGCATTGGGGGCACCCAGGTGGACATTGGGGGCACCAAGGTGGACATAAGGGGCACGCAGGTGGACATTGGGGGACACCAAGGTGGGCATTGTGAGGAACCAGGTGGGCATTGGGAGGGACCCAGGTGGGCATTGGGAGGGACCCAGGTGGACATTGGGAGGGACCCAGGTGGATGTTGGGGACACCCAGGTGGACATTGGGGGCACCCAGGTGGACATTGGGGGACCCTGAGGGTACCCAGGGGCTGGGGGTGTCCCCAAGAGCCCCGGGTGCTCGTTTCCCCCTCACCTGTGGGTCTGGGGTCCCAGGTGGGCTACGAGAACGCCGGCACCGTGGAGTTCCTGGTGGACCAGAGCGGGGAATATTATTTCATCGAGGTGAACTCGCGGCTGCAGGTGGAGCACACGGTCACCGAGGAGATCACCGAGTGAGCGGGGACCCTGCCACCCCGGCCCCGATGGCCCCGTTGTCCCCTGTAACCCTGCTGTCCCCTGTCCCCAGCATGGACCTGGTGCATGCCCAGCTGCAGCTGTAACCCTGCTGTCCCCTGTCCCCTGTCCCCTGACCCTGCTGTCCTCTGTCCCCTGTCCCCTGTCCCCTGACCCTGCTGTCCCCTGTCCCCTGTAACCCTGCTGTCCCCTGTGTGTCCCCTGTCCCCAGTGTGCACCTGGTGCACACCCAGCTGCAGCTGTAACCCTGATGTCCCCTGAGGTGGCTGTCCCCTGTCCCCTGACCCTGCTGTCCCCTGTCCCCTGACCCTGCTGTCCCCTGACCTGGCTGTCCCCTGTAACCCTGCTGTCCCCTGTCCCCTGACCCTGCTGTCCCCTGTCCCCAGCGTGGACCTGGTGCACGCCCAGCTGCAGGTGGCAGTGGGGTGACCCTGCTGTCCCCTGTCCCCTGTCCCCTGTGTGTCCCCTGACCCCGCTGTCCCCTGTGTGTCCCCTGTCTCCTGACCCTGCTGTCCCCTGCTGTCCCCTGTCCCCAGCGTGGACCTGGTGCACGCCCAGCTGCAGGTGGCAGTGGGGTGACCCTGCTGTCCCCTGTGTATCCCCTGTCCCCTGTCCCCAGCGTGGACCTGGTGCACGCCCAGCTGCAGGTGGCTGCGGGGCGCTCGCTGCCGGAGCTGGGGCTGCAGCAGGAGCGGATCCGGGTCAACGGCTGCGCCATCCAGTGCCGCGTCACCACCGAGGACCCCGCGCGCGGCTTCCAGCCCGACACCGGCCGCATCGAGGTGGCACCCCGGGGACCCCCCCTAGGGACCCCCCTGGGACCCCCCTGGGACCCCTGAGCCACTGACACCTCGGGGACCCCAGCCATGGGCACCCCAGGGACCCCTCAGCCACTGACACCCCTGGGACCCCCTTGGGACCCCCCTGGGACCCCCCTGGGACCGCCCTGGGACCCCTGAGCCACTGACACCCCAGGGACCCCCCTTGGGACCCCCGACGCACTGACACCCTGGGGACCCCTGAGTCACTGATACCCTGGGGACCCCCGAGCTGCTGACACCCCTGGGACCCCTGAGCCAATGACACCCTGGGGACCCCAAGGCACTGACACCCCTGGGACCCCCCTTGGGACCCTCCAACCACTGACACCCCTGGGACCCTGAGCCCCTGACACCCCAGGGACTCCCAGCCACTGACACCCCTGGGACCCCCCTTGGGACCCCCCTGGGACCCCTGAGCCACTGACACCCCGGGGACCCCAAGGCACTGACACCCCTGGGACCCCCCTTGGGACCCCCCAGCCACTGACACCCTGGGGACCCCCCAGCCACTGACACCCCAGGAACCCCCCTTGGGACCCCCCAGCCACTGACACCCTGGGGTCCCAAGCTGCTGACACCCCGGGGACCTCCCTTGGGACCCCCCAGCCACTGACACCTTTGGGACCCCCACCCACGGATCCCCTCGGGACTTCCCTTAGCGCATCCGTGGCTTTTGAGGGATCTGTAGATGCGTTCAGGGGATTTTGGGGCCTTTCCATTGGATTTTGGGGCATCTGTTGGCTTCTGGGGCATCTGTAGAGGATGTTGGGGTGTCTGTAGAGGATGTTGGGGTGTCTGTGGGGTCTCCGGGTGTCTGTGGGGTCTCCGAGTGTCTGTGGGGTCTCCGGGTGTCTGTGGGATGTTGGGGTGTCTGTAGGGTCTCCGGGTGTCTGTAGAGGATGTTGTGGTGTCTGTGGGATGTTGGGGTGTCTGTGGGATGTTGGGGTGTCTGTGGGATGTTGGGGTGTCTGTGGGGTCTCCGGGTGTCTGTGGGATGTTGTGGTGTCTGTGGGATGTTGGGGTGTCTGTGGGATGTTGTGGTGTCTGTGGGATGTTGGGGTGTCTGTGGGGTCTCCGGGTGTCTGTGGGGTCTCCAGGTGTCTGTGGGGTGTTGGGGTGTCTGTGGGGTCTCCGGGTGTCTGTGGGATGTTGGGGTGTCTGTGGGGTCTCTGGTTGTCTGTGGGGTCTCTGGGTGTCTGTGGGGTCTCTGGTTGTCTGTGGGGTCTCCAGGTGTCTGTAGGGTCTCCAGGTGTCTGTGGGGTCTCCAGGTGTCTGTAGGGTCTCCGGGTGTCTGTGGGGTCTCCGGGTGTCTGTAGAGGATGTTGGGGTGTCTGTGGGGTCTCCAGGTGTCTGTAGGGTCTCCGGTTGTCTGTGGGGTCTCCAGGTGTCTGTAGGGTCTCGGCTGCCTCCCTCCCGCAGGTGTTCCGCTCCGGGGAGGGGATGGGGATCCGCCTGGACGGGGCCTCGGCTTTCCAGGGCGCTCTGATCTCGCCCCACTACGACTCCCTGCTGGTCAAGGTGGTGGCCCACGGGCCCGACCAGCCGGCGGCCGCCGCCAAGATGAGCCGGGCCCTGGCCGAGTTCCGCATCCGAGGGGTCAAGGTGGGGCCCCAGGGGGTTTGGGGGGGGGTTTGGGGGGGGTTTGTGTGGGGCACGAGGGATTTGGGGGGAGGGAAATAGGATTTGGGGGGAGGGAAATGGGATTTTGGGGAGGGAAATGGGATTTGGGGGAAGGGAAATGGGATTTGGGGGAGGGAAATGGGATTTTGGGGAGGGAAATGGGATTTGGGGGGAGGGAAATGGGATTCTGGGGAGGGAAATGGGATTTGAGGGAGGGAAATGGGATTTGGGGGGAGGGAAATGGGATTTTGGGAGGGAAATGGGATTTTGGGGAGGGAAGTGGGATTTGGGGGGTGTTGAGTGGGTTTTTGGTTGGGGGTCCCATGTGACTCATGAAGGGTTTGGGGGGGGGTCTTGGGGTGGTGCATGAGGGGGCTTGGGGGGTTTCAGGGATGGACGAGGGGTTTGGGGCAGTCCTGGTGACCCCCACGTGCCCTGCACGAGGATTTGGGGGCACGTCTTGATGTCCCCCGACGTGTCACACGGATTTAATGGGGTCCTGATGTCCCCCCCGCCATGTGCCACACAGATTTAGGGGCACCAAAACTCCACAAAAGGATTTAGGGGTGTCCTGATGTCCCCTCCCACATGTCACAGACATTTTTAGGGGTGTCCTGATGTCCCCCACGTGTCACAGACATTTAGGGGTGTCCTGATGTCCCCCACGTGTCACAGACATTTTTAGGGGTGCCCTGATGTCCCCTCCCACGTGTCACAGACATTTAGGGGTGCCCTGATGTCCCCCACATGTCCCACACAGATTTAGGGGTGTCCTGATGTCCCCCACGTGTCACAGACATTTAGGGGTGCCCTGATGTCCCCCACGTGTCACAGACAGACATTTAGGGGTGTCCTGATGTCCCCCACGTGTGTCAAACAGATTTGGGGGTGCCCTGACCTCCCCTCCACGCCCCACAGGAGCCTTTGGGCACCTCCCTGGCCCTCACCCCGAGCTCTGGGGGGGCTGCCGGTGACCCCAGCGCCCCGCCCGGGCTCGGGGGGGATCTGACTGACCCTGCTGACCCCACTGACCCCTCTGTGTCCCTGTTGACCCTGCTGACCCCTCTGTGTCCCTGCTGACCCCACTGACCCCTCTGTGTCCCTGTTGACCCCGCTGTGTCCCTGCTGACCCCACTGACCCTGCTGTGACCCCTCTATATCCCTACTGACCCCACTGACCCCTCTGTGTCCCTGCTGACCCCTTTGTGTCCCTGCTGACCCCTTTGTGTCCCTGCTGACCCCTCTGTCACCTCAGTGTCCCTGCTGACCCCACTGACCCCTCTGTGTTCCTGCTGACCCTGCTGTGACCCCTCAATATCCCTACTGACCCCACTGACCCCTCTGTGTCCCTGCTGACCCCTCTGTGTCCCTGCTGACCCCACTGACCCCCCTGACCCCTCTGTGTCCCTGCTGACCCCTCTGTGTCCCTGCTGACCCCTCTGTCCCCTCTGTGTCCCCACTGACCCCTCTGACCCCTCTGTGTCCCTGCTGACCCCGCTGACCCCTGTCCCCTCTGTGTCTCCACTGACCCCTCTGTGTCCCCACTGACCCCTCTGACCCCTCTGTGTCCCTGCTGACCCCACTGACCCTGCTGTGACCCCTCTGTGTTCCTGCTGACCCTGCTGTGACCCCTCTGTGACCCCTCTGACCCCCCTGACCCCTCTGTCCCCTCTGTCCCCACTGACCCCTCTGTGTCCCTGCTGACCCCTCTGTGTCCCCTCTGTGTCCTCTCTGACCCCTCTGACCCCTCTGACCCCTCTGTGTCCCCTCTGACCCCGCTGTCCCCTCTGTGTCCCCCCTGACCCCGCTGTCCCCTCTGTGTCCCTGCTGACCCCTCTGTGTCCCCTCTGACCCCTCTGACCCCTCTGTGTCCCCCCTGACCCCGCTGACCCCTCTGTGTCCCCTCTGACCCCCTGACCCCTCTGTGTCCCCCCTGACCCCGCTGACCCCTCTGTGTCCCCTCTGACCCCTCTGTGTCCCCTCTGTGTCCCCTCTGACCCCGCTGTCCCCTCTGTGTCCCCGCAGACCAACATCCCCTTCCTGCAGAACGTGCTGGCCCACCCGCAGTTCCTGGCGGGCGCGGCCGACACGCAGTTCATCGACGAGAACCCCGAGCTCTTCCACCTGCGCCCGGGCCAGAACCGTGCCCAGAAGCTGCTGCACTACCTGGGTCAGGCCCGGGGGGCTCCGGGGGGCTCCGGGGGGGACTCCCGGGGATTTTGGGGGGTCCTGGAGGCTCTTGAGGGATCCTGGTGGGCTTTTCCAGGAGCCTGGGGAGGGTTTGAGGGGGGCTCTGGAGGGGTTTTTTGGGGGGTCTGGGTGTCTCTAAAGGCATCGGGGCGGGGGGGAGGGGTCTCTGGGGGGTGTCACCTCACCTGTCACACCTGTCCCCTCCCCCCACCAGGTCACGTGATGGTGAACGGGCCCAGCACCCCCCTGCCGGTGAAGGCGAAGGCGGCGCTGGTGGAGCCCACCCCGCCCCCGGTGCCCATGGGTGAGTGGGGGGCTGGCACGGCCCTGGGGGGTCCCCAGGGTGTCCCCAGGGTGTCCCTGGCTCGTCCTTGTCACAGCGTGGCCTGTGCCTGATGTGCCCTGGCTGTGTGCCACCCCCTGAGCCCCCCCAGTGCCACCCTCTGTCACCCTCACTGACCCCTGACCCCCTCGCTGCCCCCTGACCTCCTCACGGCCCCCAAGCCCCCTCACTGCCCCTGTGCCACCCCTGTGCCCCCTCATTGCCCCCCACCCCCTTTTCTACCCCCTCACCCCTTTTCTACCCCCACCCCTTTTCTACCCCACCCCCTTTTCTGCCCCCACCCCTTTTCTACCCCCCACCCCTTTTCTACCCCCTCACCCCCTTTTCTGCCCCCCACCCCTTTTCTACCCCCACCCCCTTTCTGACCCCCCACCCCCTTTTCTGACCCCCCACCCCTTTTCTACCCCCCACCCCCTTTTCTACCCCCCACCCCTTTTCTACCCCCACCCCTTTTCTACCCCCACCCCTTTTCTACCCCCCACCCCCTTTTCTACCCCCCACCCCTTTTCTACCCCCACCCCTTTTCTACCCCCCACCCCTTTTCTACCCCCACCCCTTTTCTACCCCCACCCCTTTTCTACCCCCCACCCCTTTTCTATCCCCCCACCCCCTTTTCTGCCCCCATTCCCTTTTCTACCCCCCCACCCTCTTTTCTGCCCCCCACCCCTTTTCTACCCCCCACCCCTTTTCCACCCCCCACCCCTTTTCTACCCCCCATCCCCTTTTTTACCCCCCACCCCTTTTCTGCCCCCCACCCCTTTTCTACCCCCCCCACCCCCTTTTCTGACCCCCTCTGCCTCCCCCAGGCGAGCCCCCCGAGGGGCTGCGGGCGGTGCTGCAGCGGGAGGGCCCCGGGGGCTTCGCGCGGGCGCTGCGGGGGCACCGGGGGCTGCTGCTGACCGACACCACCTTCCGCGACGCGCACCAGTCCCTGCTGGCCACGCGCGTCCGCACCCGCGACCTGGCCCGCGTCGCGCCCTTCGTGGCCCACGCGCTCAGCCCGCTCTGCAGCATGGAGACCTGGGGAGGTGGGGCCTGACAGGGGGCGGGGCCTGGAGGGGGCGGGGCTAACGGGGGAGGGGCCTAAAGGGGCGGGGCAAACAGGGGAGGGGCCTAATGGGGTGTGGCAGCAAGGGGTGGGGCCAAACGGGACATGACGGAGGGGGAGGAGCCTCAGGGAGGGTGGGGCAGAGAGGGGAGGGGCTTAAAGGGGAGGGGCTTAAAGGGGAGGGGCTTAACAGGCGTGGTTTAGAGGGTGTGGTGTTTGTGGGAGGGGCTTAATGGGTGTGTCGATTGTGGGAGGGGCTTAAAGGGTGTGGCATTTGAGGGAGTGGCTTCAATGGGCGTGGTTTAAAGGGTGTGGCGTCTGTGGGAGGGGCTTCAATGGGTGTGTTTTAAAGGGTGTGGCATTTGTGGGAGGGGCTTAATGGGCGTGGTTTAAAGGGTGTGGCATTTGTGGGAGGGGCTTAATGGGCGTGGTTTAAAGGGTGTGACATTTGTGGGAGGGGCTTAATTGGGAGCAAACAGTGCTGAGGAATAATGGCCTGGGAGGCGGGGCTTGATTGGGTGGGGCTTTGTGGGTGGGGCTTTCCATGTGGGTGGGGCTTGCACCAGTACATGGGGGTAAAGGCAGGGCATGAATGGAGGGGCGTGGCTCTCATTTGATGGGCGTGGCTTCCACACAATGGGCATTGGTATCATTTGGTGGGCGTGGCTATCATTTTGTGGGCGTGGCTTGCACATTATGGGCATTGGTATAATTTTCTGGGCGTGGCTATCATTTGGTGGGCGTGGCTTTCCCC
This sequence comes from Phylloscopus trochilus trochilus, assembly GCA_016584745.2. Lineage (NCBI taxonomy): Eukaryota > Metazoa > Chordata > Aves > Passeriformes > Phylloscopidae > Phylloscopus > Phylloscopus trochilus. The sequence goes on along the minus strand of WQNJ02000477.1, from coordinate 5,281 downwards.
CGGGGGGCGTGTCTGAGGGCCGGGCGTGTCCCCAGGTGCCACCTTTGACGTGGCCATGCGGTTCCTGCACGAGTGTCCCTGGGAGCGGCTGCGGGAGCTGCGGCGCCTGGTGCCCAACATCCCTTCCAGATGCTGCTGCGCGGGGCCAACGCCGTGGGCTACACCAACTACCCCGACAACGTCGTGCACCGGTGACGGGGACGGGGACACGGGGACACATGGGGACATGGGAACACACAGGGCTACATGGGGACACACAGGGCATGGGGACACACGGGGACACAGGGAGACATGGGGACACATGGGGACACACAGGGACACACAGGGCATGGGGACACATGGGGCATGAGGACAGACAGGGACATGGGGACACAAAGGGTTACAGGGACACACGGGGTCATGGGGACACATGGGGACACATGGGAGGACACAGGGCACAGGGATACACAGGGACACATGGGGCTATGGGGACACATGGGGACACACAGAGACACACAGGGACACGGGGACAAGGGGACACATGGGGACATGGGGACACAGGGGGACACACGGGGACACATGGGGACACATGGGGATACACGGGGACACAGGGGGACATGGGAACACACAGGGCATGGGGACACACAGGGCATGGGGACACATGGGGACACAGGGAGACATGGGGACACATGGGGACACAGGGGGACACACGGGGACACGGGGACACGTGGGGACACACAGGGCATGGGGACACATGGGGACACACAGAGACACACAGGGACATGGGGACAAGGGGACACATGGGGACACACGGGGACATGGGGTCACACGGGGACATGGGGACACACGGGGACACATGGGGACACATGGGAACATGGGGACAAACAAGGTCACAGAGGGCATGGGGACACACGGGGACACACGGGGACACACGGACACACAGGGACACATGGGGACACATGGGGACAGACGGGGACACGGGGACACACAGGGACATGGGGACACACGGGGACACATGGGGCTATGGGGACACACGGGGACATGGGGACACACAGGGCCTGGGGACACATGGGGACACACGGGGACACACAGGGACACGGGGACACACAGGGACACATGGGAACATGGGGACAAACGGGGTCACAGAGGTCATGGGGACACACGGGGACACATGGACACTCAGGAACACATGGGGACAGACGTGGACACAGGGACACACAGGGACACATGGGGACACACAGGGACACATGGGGACACATGGGGGCACATGGGGACACACAGGGCATGGGGACACATGGGGGGACACAGGGCACAGGGATACACAGGGACACACGGGGCTATGGGGACACACAGGGACACAGGGACACACAGGGACATATGGGGACACATGAGGACACATGGGGACACATGGGGACAGGGCACGGGGACAGACGGGGACACACAGGGACACACGGGGACACACGGACACACGGGGACACATGGGGACAGACGGGGACACGGGGACACACAGGGTTACAGGGACACGGGGACACATGGGGATACATGGGGACACACAGGGCATGGGGACACATGGGGTTATGGGGACACATGGGGACACACAGGGACACATGGGGACACACGGGGACACAGGGGGACACACGGGGACACAAGGGGACACAGGGGGACACATGGGGACACACGGGGACATAGGGACACACGGGGACACACAGGACATGGGGACACACAGGGACACATGGGAACATGGGGACACACAGGGTCACAGAGGTCATGGGGACACACGGGGACACACGGGGACACACAGACACTCAGGAACACATGGGGACAGACGGGGACACGGGGACACACAGGGTTACAGGAACACACAGGGACACATGGGGACACACGAGGACACATGGGGACACACAGGACATGGGGACACATGGGGGGACACAGGGCACAGGGATACACAGGGACACACGTGGCTATGGGGACACACAGGGACACACGGGGCTATGGGGACACATGAGGACACATGGGGACACATGGGGACACACAGGGCACGGGGACATTGGGGGACATGAGGACAAGGGGGCGTTGGGGAGACAGAGGACAGCAGGGACAGTGGTGACCGGGACGATGCGTGGCGATGAGAGGACAGGGGACATTGGGGACATTGAGGACATTGCAGACCTGAGAACATCGGTGACACAGAGGGATAGGGGGGAGGACAAAGGCCAGCGGCACACAGAGGGGGACACCGGGGACGTGCAGAGGGGACACAGCAGCAGCACAGGGGACATCCCGGGGGTGACGGCCACGCCCGTGTCCCCAGCTTCTGCGAGGTGGCCGTGGCCAACGGCATGGACATCTTCCGTGTCTTCGACGCCCTCAACTACCTGCCCAACCTGCTGCTGGGCGTGGAGGCCGCCGGCCGCGCCGGCGCCGTGGTGGAGGCCGCGCTCTCCTACACCGGCGACGTGGCCGACCCCACCCGCACCAAGTACAGCCTGGAGTATTACCTGGGGCTGGCCCGGGAGCTGGTGGCAGCGGGGACACACGTGCTCTGCATCAAGGTCTGGGGATCTGGGGGGATTTGGGGGTTTTTGGGGGTTTTGGGGGGTTTTGGGGGGGATTTGGGGGGGATTTGGGGGTTTTTTGGGGGGTCCTAGGGGTGTTAGGGATTTGGGGAGAGTGGGATGGGGTTGGTCCAGGAGCTGGTGTCAGCAGGGACACACGTGCTCTGCATCAAGGTCTGTGGGTTTGGGGGTTTTGGGGGGTTTTGGGGGTTTTGGGGGGGATTTGGGGGGTCCTAGGGGTGTTAGGGATTTGTGGGGAGTGGGATGGGGTTGGTCCAGGAGCTGGTGTCAGCGGGGTCACGTGTCCTCTGCAGCAAGATCTGCGGATTTGGGGGTTTTGGGGGGTTTTGGGGGGGATTTGGGGGGTCCTAGGGGTGTTGGGGATTTGTGGGGAGTGGGATGGGGCTGGCCCGGGAGCTGGTGGCAGAGGGGACACACGTGCTCTGCATCAAGGTCTGCGGATTTAGGGGGGATTTGGGGAATTTTGGAGAGATTTGGGGGGATTTGGGGGTTTTGGGGGGTTTTGGGGGGATTTGGGGATTTGGGGGGGTCCTAGGGGTGTAAGGGATCTGGGGAGAGTAGGATGGGGCTGGTCCAGGAGCTGGTGACAGAGGGGACACACATGCTCTGCATCAAGGTCTGCGGATTTGGGAGGGATTTGGGGAATTTTGGAGAGATTTGGGGGTTTTGGGGGGTTTTTGGGGGATTTGGGGGTTTTTTGGGGGTCCTAGGGGTGTTAGGGATTTGTGGGGAGTGGGATGGGGCTGGCCCGGGAGCTGGTGGCAGAGGGGACACACGTGCTCTGCATCAAGGTCTGTGGGTTTGGGGGGGATTTTGGGGGTTTTTGGGGGTTTTGGGGGGGATTTGGGGGGTCCTAGGGGTGTTAGGGATTTGAGGAGAGTGGGGTGGGGCTGGCCATCCCACTCTCCATCCACTCTCCATCCACCATGGAGCTAGTGGCAGTGGGGACACACGTGCTCTGCATCAAGGTCTGGGGATCTGGGGGGGATTTGGGGAATTTTGGAGAGATTTGGGGGGATTTGGGGAATTTTGGGGGTCCTAGGGGTGTTAGGGATTTGAGGAGAGTGGGATGGGGTTGGTCCAGGAGCTGGTGGCAGCGGGGGACACACGTGCTCTGCATCAAGGTCTGGGGGTTTGGGGGGATTTGGGGGTTTGAGGGGGGATTTGGGGGGTTTTTGGGGGGTCCTAGGGGTGTTAGGGATTTTTGGGGAGTGGGATGGGGTTGGTCCAGGAGCTGGTGGCAGAGGGGACACACGTGCTCTGCATCAAGGTCTGCGGATTTAGGGGGGATTTGGGGAATTTTGGAGAGATTTGGGGGGATTTGGGGGTTTTGGGGGGTTTTTGGGGGGGTCAGGAGGTGTCCAAGGGAACTCGGGGGGATCCTGGGAAGGGGATCCGGGAAATTGGGGAGGGGTTTGGGGGACGGGAGGGAGGATTTGGGGCTCCCCCGTTCCCCAAGAGTGGGCTGGGCGAGGGGTGGGACATCCCCAAGACCCCTCAGGGCCACCAACCCCGGGGGGTCACTACTGGTGACAAGGACGGGATGGACCAAGACGGGGTGGGACACGAAGGGTGCCCACACCCCTCCGTGACCCCTGTGACCCCCCTGTGACCCCTGTGACCCCCTGTGACCCCCTGTGACCCCCCATGACCCCCTGTGACCCCTCCCCAGGACATGGCGGGGCTGCTGACCCCCGCGGCGGCGCGGCTGCTGGTGGGGGCCCTGCGGGAGCAGCACCCCGAGGTGCCCCTGCACGTGCACACCCACGACACGGCCGGCGCCGGCGTGGCCTCCATGCTGGCCGCAGCCCAGGCCGGCGCCGACGTGGTGGACGTGGCCGTGGACGCCATGTCCGGCATGACCTCGCAGCCCAGCATGGGCGCCGTGGTGGCCTGCGCCCGGGGGACGCCCCTGGACACAGGTGGGGACACCCCGGGGGAGGAGGGACAGCGAGGGCTGGGAGGGGACGGCGAGGGTTTGGGGTGTCACCGGGGCTTGGTGGTGACAGCAAGGGTTGGAGGGGGACAATGAGGGTTGGAAGTGTCACCGAGGGTTTGGAGGTGTCACCAAAGATTGGGGGTGCCACCAAGGGTTTGGAGGTGTCACCAAGGGTTTGGAGGTGCCACCAAGGGTTTGGAGGTGTCACCAAAGATTGGAGGTGCCACCAAGGGTTTGGAGAGGCCACCAAAGATTGGAGGTGCCACCAAGGGTTTGGAGGGGCCACCAAGGGTTTGGAGGGGCCACCAAAGATTGGAGGTGCCACCAAGGGTGGGAGGGACAACAGGGGTTGTAGGGGACACCAGGAACTGGGAGAACAGCGGGGGTTGGAGTGGCCACCAAGGGTTTGGTGGTGCCACCACGGCCCTGGAGGTGCCACCACAGCCACGACTCCATTCCCGATCCACAACACCCTGTTGCACGCTGTCCCTGTGCTGTCCCCGTGCTGTCCCCGTGCTGTCCCCGTGCTGTCCCCACACCGTGACCCCCTGTCCCCGCCGCTGTCCCCGTCCCCAGGCATCTCCCTGGAGCGCGTGTTCGAGTACAGCGAGTACTGGGAGGCGGCGCGGGGCCTCTACGCCGCCTTCGACTGCACGGCCACCATGAAGTCGGGCAACGCCGACGTCTACGAGAACGAGATCCCGGGCGGGCAGTACACCAACCTGCACTTCCAGGCCCACGCCATGGGGCTGGGCCACAAGTTCAAGGAGGTCAAGAAGGCCTACGC